>BLSH010347747.1:1250766-1278450 GCA_018402905.1 Glandirana rugosa
GACAGTCTGGGATACTCTCAGACTGTCGACGATCTACCCCAACCTACCACGTGGAACGTCATACCACCAAATCCTGTCAAACGTGGGTCCCTTTTTACGGGTATTGCGTCTGGAGAACGTAACGACTCGAAGAGGGTGTTGGGACGAGAGACAGGTCTGATACATGTCGTTTTGGTAATACCGTAACGATGAAAATGTTATTATAGACGTAAAACTCTTTAAAACACGCGTATTTCACCTAAATATAGAATCCACCGATTACTACTTAAATAAATTTAACAAAAAAAAAAGACCTCAACAAAATTCCAAAACCCACTTTGTACAGTCCCATACCGAGTCAGACCCGTTTGGGAAGATCAGGATCTTATTATTTCGAAAATGCCATAATGGTTTTGCTGTACATAGTCTGGACAGAGAGCAGGGTTGTGGGAGAAGCTCAGCAATGCAAGAGGTCTGCGTTATGGGCATTTTTCCCTGGGTGCAAACTGTCCTAAACCACCATACTGCAAGGTGCACCATCCAACCCCATCTAGCAGCTGTCAGACTCTCATAGGGTCTGACAGGCTGCCTGCAGTGGGGCTGGATGGTGCACCTGTGCCCTTTGCCTGCAGCTAAATGTCAGAGCCCCATGCATCTGGGCTAAACACACGGTGTGCATGGGGCCAAACTCACAGCGGGGCTGATTATCACGTTGGTGGTAGAGCTTGGCTGAAATTTCTCTTCCAGTGTAATCTGCAGGGCTGGGCTGTCACTTTGACAGCCTGCTCTTAAGAGTGCTGGAGGCAGCAGGCTTGTGCAGAAGCTCCTTCCATGTCTAAGCCCCTTCTCCACCACATTGTCTTGGTCCTGTCCAGGCTCCCTCCAACTACTAGCATCTGAATACAGATGTAACACTAAATTTGGTCTCTATCAAATTGTGATATTCAGACAATGATGGGAAGGGGCATTATCTGAATACAGCCCTTGTTCTTTGAGAGAGGACATGTGACTGCCATGGCTGTGTTCAGGTTTGACAGGTGGGGGAAGCCTGGATCTGCTAACAAGAAAGCATTATATGGGGTGTGATTAGCTGCTTAGGTAAAAGAAAAAACACAGTTGTGCTTGCCTGTTTCTTAAATACACAAGTGTAAACTTGGAACATTTCTAAATTCTTACACTAGATGTTGTCAAATTTAATAGTAATGCAACAAGATGTTATAGATCAGCATTGAATTGGGAATTCTCAAAAAAGCAACTTCTGGCTTACAATAGCAAAATGTTGTTAAATTCCTATATTTCAGATTTTCCCCAAATCATTATCAAGATAACATTATTTCCTTGCCACGGAGGATGTACATGGTCTGATGCTTGCAGGAAATGCAGCCAATCTGAGCATTGCTCGTATTAACACTTATTTTATAGCTATATATAATATCGGCTCAGGAATAGTTTTTCCCCCATAGGAAGGGTATGTTCTCTTCTATTAATGAGAACAGACAGATCTCTAGCTGCCCAGTGTGAAAGAGGTTTGCTCACGAATCACACCAATCTAATGTTGAATTCACCTTATTGGGTTCATGGCAGCATTTTGAAATCTGTTTTTTGGACATTGTTCCAGCAATGCTTAAAAATGCCCTGAAATGTAAGCCGGCAAGGCACACACATTAATCTAGATCATATCAAAAGCGAACAGTCTTCCTGTTCCAGTTTGATGGGATCCTCAGTTCACTGCCCTGCACAGATGGGGATCTTTCTGTTATCAAATTCACATTTTGTCACTTCTATCGACATACAACATAATAATGTTGTTCTTGTCATGGTACTGTGCACTGTTGTAGTGTTCTTTAGGTTTTGTAGGTCAACACTGAGATCAACTCCTTAAATGTCCTGCTGAGAACCATGTTTTTGTGTGTGTGTGTGTGTGTGTTATAAACCCCTATTTAAAGTGTTTATTACCCCAACATTTCCTATTCCTGATGTGTGCCTGCTGTACATTGTACTTGAATGAGAAAGTATCCTGTCCTCTTTGCAATTCTTCCTTTGTGTGAAATCCCTGGGGTTCCTGACAGTCCCCCATCTTTCCTATTAAAAACTGACCATACTAGACAGGGAGAGCACAGCATGCTCAGTTTTCTAGCTGTGCTGGGAACTCAGCCTGCTGTCCTCCAATGATCGGCCTATTCTTCTCCCCCCAGTTCTTATGCAGCTGAGATCAGAGGGCATGTGATCACTTATAAAACAGGGGAAAACATTTTTTTTTAATCTATGCGCAAATGTTTTGCCTTTCATTTCTATTTCAAATGGAGTGGATTGTTTTACAAGGTGATCGTTTACAACTACTTTAACTACTTCAGCCGGGAAGGTTTCACCCCCCTTCATGACCAGGCCACTTTTTGCAATACGGCACTGCATTGATTTAACTGACAATTGCGAGGTCGTTTTTGGGTTGTACCCAAACAAAATTGATATCCTTTTTCCCCACAAATATGGCTTTCTTTTGGTGGTATTTGATCATCTCTGTGATTTTTTTTTTTTTTTTGCGCTATAAACGAAAAAAGACCAACAATTGTGAAAAAAATAACAATATTTTTTACTTTCTTCTATAACACATATCCAATAAAAATATGTAAAAAATCAAATTTTCTTATCAGTTTAGGCCAATATGTATTCCGCTACATATTTTTGGTAAAAATATCCCAATAAGTGAATACTGATTGGTGTGCGGAAAAGTTATTGCGTCTAAAAACTAGGGGATATTTTTATGGCATTTTTATTTTTACTAGTAATGGCGGTGATCAGCGATTTTTAGCGGGACTGTGACATTGCGGCTGACAAATTGGACCCTAAGTGGCACTTTTTTGGGGGCCAGTGACATCAATACAGGGATCTGTGCGAAAAAAAATGCACTGTCACTATATAAATGACACTGGTAGGGAAGGGGTTAACATCAGGGGCGATCAAAAGGTTAAGTTTGCTCCTATGGAGTGCTTTCTAACTGTGTGGGGAATGGTTTAATTGGAGGAAGAGAGAGATGTGTGTTCCTAATTAGCAGGAACACAAGATCTCTCTCTTCCTCTCTGACAGAACGGCAATCTGCCTTGTTTACATAGGCAGACCGCCGTTCTGCCTCTCCTGTCAATGATTGGCAGCTCCTGGCGGACATTACGTCTGCCCGACCTGCTGATTGGCTCACCGGTGGCTCACGCATGCGCTCCAGACCTGGAAGAGAATACAACGTACGGGTGGTTTCAGGCAGCCGGGCCTCCCTGCCGCAGTAAATGTGTGGTGGTGGTCCAGAAGTGGTTAATGTACTATTATGTGCTATGTACCACTATATATGAAATTTACTATGAATGCATATTTATTGGCAGTACAACCTACATCTTTATAAATATTTCCTCAAAGTGGTTGTAAAGGCTGAAAGTTTTTTTTGATTCATGCATTTTATGCATGAAGGTGAAAAACCTCTGTGCAATAGCCCCCCCCCCCTAATACTTACATGAACCCCATCTTAATCCAGTGATGTGCATGAGAGCCTCGGCTTTCGGGGGACTCTCCCTCCTCGTTGGATGAGACAACTGCTGCTGCTGCTGTCAATCACAACCAGTGAGCCAATGAGGAGAGAGAGGGGATGGGGCCAAGTCACAGCTCTGTGTGTGAATGGACAAGCAGAGCCACGGCTCTTGTGCAAACTGCTCGGGTGACCCCCATTGCAAGCTGCTTACTCTGGGGGCACTCGGCAGGAGGAAGGGCCCTGGAGTGCTGTCAGGGGACCCAAGAAGAGGAGAATCAGATCTGCTCTGTGCAATACCACTGCACAGAGCAGGTAAGTATAATTAACATGCTTATAAGTAAAAAATCAGCGCACCAGGAGTTTTTGTATTACCTACCTCAAGGCAATAGTGGCAGCTGAGAAACTCCTCCAATCCCAATAGGGAAATAACATATAAGTAAAACCAGCGCTGACTAAAAATAAGCAAAATGTACTCTTGGGAATCCCTGTCCAAAAAGTATCCTTCCAAAGGATTTATATCATTCTCCATCTTTGTTTTTTAATATCACTTTAATGTAAATATTTAAGAGACTTTAATATGCTTGTCTAGTAAGGATGAGCAGAGAATTCTTTAAGGCACCCCTTTTTTGCCATCCATATTAGATTGGACGTATAATTAAAATGAAAATGCTGCACTGAATGCCCAACTCTGGGAATTACAATAAATCTACACTTTCAGTGCCCTCACCCCCACCCCCCACTGAAAGGGATGCATGCTTGTTAACTCTAAGGGATGAGGAATAAGATGTAATACTTAGGTTATTCCTAAATCTGGCAGTCTCCTTTGCCCTGATTTGTGGGCGGTTCTTCGCTATCCTCACATACAATGCAAATCTGTTATCCCTACATTGTACTAGCCACTCTAATAAACAGAGCTTCCTGGAGTGAGGGGTAAGGTAAGTATTACACCTATTTCTCATCCTCTAGCATTAACAAGCATTTAACCCTTGCAGAAGGGAGGTCTTTTTTTTTTATTTCTCGGAGTTGGGCTTTAAGCATGCGCACAAAACTTTATGCTGCACTCTATTGCACACAGAAACATGTACTGCGTCACACACCACACCATGCAGGATAATACACATTGAAACATACACCCTCATACAACACCCAGAATCATGCACTGCAATTCACAATTGCACAATACACCACAGTTCATATGCACTAGTTGAGTCACAATACATATTAACGTCATCCTATTGTTTTATTCCATGAAAAAAGAGAGATGGCTGCATAAATGCATAGGGGGAGATTTGCTGCACCAGAGAATATGCAGATGTCATATTAACCAATCATCTTCTAAATTAAGCTTGTTCAGTGAAGCATTGACAATAACACCTAGTAGCTGATTGGTTACTATGCACAGTTGTGCCAGATTCTCTGTGTTCCAGTTTTAGTAAATGTACCCCATATTGTCTCCACCTGACAAACCAAATTCCATAGACATGTTTCACTCACCACAGGCTTGTTGACAGGAATACAGCAGTTGCTCCTGCTCGATCCCTGTGACCAAGCCCATTGTGGGTGAAATGAATATAGGGAGTGTGGTGTCAGGTTGAGACACTATGTATGTATGTATGCAGCCATCTAATTTTTCATAGAATAAAACAATAAGCTGATTTTACTATGGAATGCAAATCTCATTTGATGCATATTTCCTAAGTTTGAGCACAGATGGCTCATTAAAGTCAATACCCTAATTGCTCATGAATGATGAGTGGAAGAGGTTTGAAGTGGTGCTACACATGGTTGATACTGCACCATATACTTGAATACAAGCTGCAACATATGCCCCAATACATACAGCACCAAGCAACCTATTGTACGCAGGACTATGCAACTCAATACACACAGCACAATGCACCCCAATGCACACAGCACATACACCCATGTTATGTAATATCCACCTCATAGCCGTTATGTGGGTCACCAGGCCGCAAGAATAACCCCTAGCTCAGCATCCTTAACTTCCCCTGCCTCCTCACTTCCTCTAAATCACTTTATGCCCATTTATTGTCTTTGTTCTGCAGTGCTAGCTGGACCAGCTGCCATTCTTGCACCTTTAGAAACAAGGCAGCAATGGCAACTACCATGATTCAATTGCCACAAGTTTACCTTAGCCTTGGTAGTACAAACATTACATAAATAGGCAAGGGTTTAGATGAACAGTAAATAAAGGCCAAAATAGAGAGCTGTATTGCCAGTCTACGTTAGTAAAAGTACAAACGGAGAATAATTTTTCTTTAAAGGGGTCTTCAGTTTTTCACGTAAATACTGCCCAGTGCCCACACTGATTGGCACTGATAAGTGGCACTGACAGGTGCCACTGGTTGGCACTGACAGGTGCCACTGGCATGTGGCGCTGATTGGCTCTGTCAGGTACTGGCAGGTGGCACTGGTTGGCACTGACAGATGGCACTGGATTGTACTGGCAGGTGGCACTGATTGGCACTGACAGGTGGCACTGGATATTACTGGCAGGTGACACTGATTGACACTGACAGATGGCCCTGGATGGTACTGGCAGGTGGCACTGGCATGTGGCACTGATTGGCACTGACAGGTGGCACTGGATGGCACTGACAGGTGGCACTGATTGGCACTGACAGGCGGCACTGGATGGTACTTGCTGGCACTGGCAGAAGAGATTAGAAGATTCACAATGCACAGAGCGCGCTGCTTGTAGGAGCCGCTCTGTGCATGAAACTGTCAGCTAATTACACTGGAATGCAGAGAGAGAGCTGTCAGATTTTCACGCTGAGATCGGGGGTGGGCGGGACTGAACAGCTAACAGCCACCCATCCCCTGTTCCATTGGCTGGCGTTTGATAGCTGTTCGGCCCCCAACAACTTGAAAATCTGACACCTCTCTCTCTCTCTCTCTCTCTGTATTCCAGTGTAATTAGCTGACAGTTTCATGCACAGAGAGGCTTGTACAAGCAGTGCTCTCTGTGCATTGTAAATCTTCTAATCTCCAACATCCATTGCGGGGTATGTGATGCGCACATACCTCCGCAATGGACGGAACCCGCCCCCTTTTCGGTATTGGCCCGTTTTTTTGTTTCGGCCGACACCAAAAACACAGATTTTGGCCAAAAAAGCCAATAATTTTTGGCGCATCCCTACTAATCACACAACACATACCTCTGTGATAAGTTAAAGTATAACTAAAAGAAAAACTCTGTTTTCAGTTTTGGACAGAATGCAGATGGAGTAGAACCCCAGTCCGTTTTTATCACAGTCTGTGTGTCCGTTAGGGAGATTCACCCTCTCTATTAGTCCTGTTTACCATTATCATTGAAAGCAAAAGTAAAAGAAAATCCCGAATTTTGGGTTGTCCCCAGAAAAGTAATAGAGGGGAAATCTTCCAACAGGGACACTAGTTCTGATGACCTGGGGGTTATTTTGGAGGGATTTCCTCTCACATCCTGGGATTTTCTCTCACTTCCTGTTGGGCAATGGAACAGGAGGTGAAGGGAAATCTCTGCATTGGGACATAGATGGTGAAAAAAAAAAAAAAAACATGACAGAAGTTATAATGGCAGCAGTTCTACTTTAAGTATGACAGCTGGCCTCTTTCAGAAACTGCAGCACATTGCACACTAACCACCGGCATGTAATGAATCTGAGCCGAATGAGGACCCGAGAAAATGTTGCTGTTTGCATTAATAATGGAGATGCCTATGAATAGTAAAACATGAGGCTGCCTTATGCCACAAGGTGAACCAATCTCCCAGCTTTAAATTATATCGAACATTTCCACATGACAACCGGTGACTTTTCAAAGTGACGCGTGTCTAATTGAATAAACGAAGTGGTTAGTTGTAATGACAAGGTGGATGAGCTGGTGAAATGTGTTTCAGGGAGGAGTGCAGACAGTGACAGGTGTTTGTGCGGGCACTCTGATACACGGCCATAAATATTCCTCTGCTTGTCTTCCCCTTCCGCCACACGAGAGGAGAAAGCTGAAGGACCTATTTCTCAAGCTAATGACAGGATAAATCATGTGCTATAACGCCGATAGCCGACTTGGAGGATCTCTCTGATGAAAATTATACAGTGTCTTATTTGCAAGGAATAAAAAAAAAATCAGTTTCCCAGTGATTGTTGCAAATGATGTAATCACGCAAGCAACACGGGGGATTTTTTTTTTTCTATTATCAATTCTTAATCAGGACAGCATTGTAATAGTACATTGTTTGGGAGACATTGCTCCTCATTTACATGCCCCTGTGCCCCTCTTCTTTCAGAGTTTAGCCACTTGCTTCTATCTGTATTTCATGTTGGCAGCTTCAAGCATTTACAACAAAAAAAAGGTTTTCTATTTATTCAGAGGAGTTTTTTAAGAGCTTTGAAGAACAGTGCTTTCAAGCTCCCTTTGTAATATTTTTATATATATATAACAAAGCTGATCGGTTAAACGACAACCCAGGGGAAAAAAAAAGCATTGTAACCATTAGCCTGTAGTTCTGTCTTTGAAACTTGCATCCACAATCAATAAAACATGTTTAGGTACAACGTGCAAACTGACATGTGGTTTACATAGATTATGGCAAATAGAGATTTATTGTGACACATCCATATAGAAAATAATAGCTGACCATTTTATTCATGGGCTGAGATGTATTCATTGATCTGCGCACAATGTAAGACACTGGTAATAGATAGACATGTCCACATTTTCACATTTTCGTAAGTAAGAAAAATTTCCCATCAGGCATACGCTGTGCTTGTTAATTTCCATCAGGCTCATTAGAATTGTGCCAGCTCAGCACGGAATATGTAAAATAACGGTGCTTTTCTTTCCATCACTATTAGCATTTTGTGTTGCTGCTCGCCACTATTGGTTATCACTTTGTTTGCCATTCTTTAGTGTCTTTGTTTATTGCATGTTGATGTAGACCCAATCCCTACTGTGCTCAAATTTATATGCCATGGACATTGAGATTTTGAAAAATAATTATGCATGCATTATGAGTGTTGCCCATTGACACTGGAATTCACATTGCTCATTTGGGCCTATTTGATAACAAGGTAACAATTGCAGAGACTTGATGTAACCACTTAGAAATTATATTTACCTCATTAATTACCCTTAATTCTCTAATCTGTAAAAAAAAATGACAGATTCTGGTTATTGCATGGAACAGCCTCTATATACAGTGCACAATTAATTCCTTTTCACTATATAAGGAGTCCTGGCAGCGTATAGTCAGTCTTTTGCTTTGTGCTATAAATATAGCAGGTCATGTTAGTAGCTGACTAATTTATTATTCGTTGGGTGCATGCTAAAAACCTTCAGGGCCAAATTACAGAAAAACATGTTACATGCATTTATACATTGCGGTCCCATTCATTTTGAATAGCCTCCCAATGCACTAAAGCAATGCCAATGTGTTGCAATGCCCTGCAACTCAACCACTTGCCTACTGGGCACTTAACCCCCCCCCCCTCCTGCCCAGACCAATTTTCAGCTTTCTGTGCTTTCACACTTTGAATGACAATTACTCAGTCATGCAACACTGTACCCATACGCCATAAGATGATTGGCTTACCCATACGCCTAGTCCCACCAGGAGCGCGGTGTAAAAGAACAGTGTTCCCCATCGGCAGAGAAAGGGTAATGTAAGGAGGTAGGTCAGAACATTTTGTATTTATTTAATATGTATCTGGAATAAGATATATATCACTCTGTAAATCTCATGTGCAGCTAGGGGAGAAAGAAAAGCCAGGGAATGACATACATCCCTGACACAATACATTAGCTATAGGTGTGATATATGTGATGGAGTGCCACGGATTCTATGTGGGAAAAACTATTAGCGAATTACAACAACGTATAGGAGATCACGTTTATTACACTACCAATGGCAAATTGACTACCATAGGCCGATATATTGGTCTCTATCACAAATTTAATCCTGATGCTGTGCAATTTCTTGTGCTAGAAGTAGTACTGTTTGATCCAAGAGGGGGAGATTGTGACAAAATTATTTTACAGCGTGAAACCCTCTGGATCACTAAATGCTACCATTCTTCTTGGCCTCAATGAGGTCAATTCGTACAAACCATTTCTATAATTAATCATCTCTTGATTCCCCAGTCCCTTATTCTTCATTACTGCTTACCCCCCCTTGTTTCTCTGGTCCCTCTATTGTGAGTTATGAGCCCTCCTTGTCTGTCGGACTCGGGCTACTGTCCTAATATATCCCTTTTCCATGCTGTCCTGTTCTACAGTCTGGGCATATTCAGTGGATTGTTTCCATTCACAACTATTGTTTCTTCTATATAGCATATCACATATATATATATATATATATATTTTTTTTTTTTTTTTTCTTTGTATATTTTGAGCATAATGACTTGTACCCATAGTAACCCTTTTTATAGTGATTTTACAGGTGGGTTGCCTTGGCCTGTGTCCCTATTCCAGCCACATGATGGCGCTGGTGTTTGCTTTGTTCCTGTCAGCAGAGTTGTAGCCACCCTGGAGTGTTGGTGGAGCCTATACCCGGCAGGACTCCCCTCGCTCTTGCGCAGATAGTGGCTTGGGCACTTCCGCTCTTTTGTCCCATCTGCGAGTATATGCGTGCGCAACTACCCTTGTGCATGTGCAGTATGAGCGGCTTGACCCAGAGACATCACACGTGTGCGTCGCCTGGGTTGGGTATATAAGCAGCACGCCCCTGCTTTCATTTGTATGGAGTGGTTCCCAGGGCATGCAGACACAGTATCCAGAGGCGGTGAGTCATTCATTGAACTTGGGCAATCTCTAAGCAGGCATGTCTGGTCCACAGCTGTGGCCACTTATGGTCCGGCTTTTTTAGCATATATTTTTTAATTGTATACTTTATCTATAGAGTCTGGTGCTTGGGCCTTTGGACTGAGTGCTTGAGTGCCTCATTGTGGCTACTGTGTTCTGTGTCTAACACCCTGGGATGAATTATGTGCTCTAGCTGTTTCTAGCAGGTTAGTTAGTATATGTACACTTGTCAATCTCTATGCTTTCCATATCCCTTCCCCCCTCCCCCCTTTCCCCCCTTCTCCCTTTTTCTTTTTTTCCCTCTCTCCCCCTCTTCCCTCTCCCCTAGTGATTCCACCCCTCCGGGTCCCCCCCTGTCATTCCCTGGCTTTTCTTTTCCTTTTCCAGGTTCTCCCTCACTTCCTTATCACCCCCTCCCTCCGTTTTTACCCCCTCCCGTCCCCTCCCCTCTCTTTTCTCCCCCCTCTGTCTTTTCCGGTTTTCTTTCCCCCCTCTCCCCCATTTTTTTCCGTCCCCCCCCTTTTTTTACCTTTACCTCCCCCATTTCTTTTCCCTCCCCTTCCCCCACCCCCTTTCCTCCCTCACTCTTCCCCTCTTATTTCTCCCATCTTCTTTCCTTCCCCTTTGCTCCCCCCTTTTTTCTTCCCCTCCTCTTTACTCTTTCCCTTCCTCCATTTTTCCTTCTTCTCCCCCCTCCTCCCCTTTCCCTTTTTTCTCCTCCTTTTCTCTTCTCCCCCTTTTCCCTCCCCCTCTTTCCCTCCCTTCCCTTCCTTTCTTCTTTTCTTTAGTTTATTTTCTTATCCTTTCTTTCTTCCCTAGCTGCACGTGAGATTTACAGAGTGATATACAGTCAGGTCCATAAATATTGGGACATAGACACAATTCTATTCTTTTTGGCTCTATACACCACCACAATGGATTTGAAATGAAACGAACAAGATGTGCTTTAATTGCAGACTTTCAGCTTTAATTTGAGAGTATTTACATCCAAATCAGGTGAACGTTGTAGGAATTACAACAGTTTGTATATGTGCCTCCCACTTTTTAAGGGACCAAAAGTAATGGGACAATTGGCTGCTCAGTTGTTCCATGGCTAGGTTTGTGTTATTCCCTCATTATCCTATTTACAAGAAGCAGATACAAGGTCCAGAGTTCATTTCAAGTGTGCTATTTGCATTTGGAATCTGTTGCTGTTGACTCTCAATATGAGATCCAAAGAGCTGTCACTATCAGTGAAGCAAGCCATCATTACGCTGAAAAAACAAAACAAACCCATCAGAGAGATGCAAAAACATTAGGTGTGGCCAAATCAACTGTTTGGAATATCCTTAAAAAGAAAGAATGCACCAGTGAGCTCAGCAACACCAAAAGACCCGGAAGACCGCGGAAAACAACTGTGGTGGATGAAAACACTCTTCACAACAGTTGGCCAGATCAAGAACACTCTCCAGGAGGTAGGTGTATGTGTGTCAAAGTCAACAATCAAGAGAAGACTTCACCAGAGTGAATACAGAGGGTTCACCACAAGATGTAAACCATTAGCGAGCCTCAAAAACAGGAAGGCCAGATTAGAGTTTGCCAAACCACATCTAAAAAAGCCTTCACAGTTCTGGAACAACATCCTATGGACAGATGAGAACAAGATCAACTTGTACCAGAGTAATGGGAAGAGAAGAGTATGGAGAAGGAAAGGAACTGCTCATGATCCAAAGCATACCACCTCATCAGTGAAGCATGGTGGTGGTAGTGTCATGGCGTGGGCATGTATGGCTGCCAATGGAACTGGTTCTCTTGTATTTATTGATTATGTGACTGCTGACAAAAGCAGCAGGATGAATTCTGAAGTGTTTCGGGCAATATTATCTGCTCATATTCAGCCAAATGCTTCAGAACTCATTGGACGGCGCTTCACAGTGCAGATGGACAATGACCCGAAGCATACTGCGAAAGCAACGAAAGAGTTTTTTAAGGGAAAGAAGTGGAATGATATGCAATGGTCAAGTCATTCACCTGACCTGAATCCGATTGAGCATGCATTGCACTTGCTGAAGACAAAACTGAGGGGAAAATGACCCATGAACAAGCAGGAACTGAAGACAGTTGGAGTAGAGGCCTGGCAGAGCATCACCAGGGATGAAACTCAGCATCTGGTGATGTCTATGAATCACCCTCATTGTCCTATAATTTCTAACATGGATGAGGCTCCCTAATTCTGGCTTACACTAACCTGTATATCCTCTCGGGGTACTTATACACTACTCATCTATGCATATGTGTTGGTCTGGAATAAACAACTAGAGGAATTTTTCAGAAAAATAATTTAGTAGTGGCCAAATTTAAAAAGCTTGTCATAATTCGGGCCATTTCGGGGAGGGCACTGGGTATTGTCATTGAAATGTAGGAACCGCATTATCATAGGGTATCTGGGCATTACCATTGAGAAGATCGGCACATGGTGGGATGGGGTGGGTTGACCAATAGGAACGTAATTCAATTTTTTTGTTGAGTCCCATACAGAATGTGAGGCCCAAAAAAGTCTTAAACTCCTCCACTGTAAGGTCTCTCCACTCAAAGGTACAGGAGTAATAGGATGTTGGATTACTTGTAATAAATTACCATGCATACAGGTTGCACTGGGCTACAATTGATGCTAGAATGTCCTCTGTAAAAATTAACTGGAAAAAATTGACTGGGGAAAAATCGTCCGTGTCCACTTGGTCTCCTGGCTGGGCAGTGAAAGGGGGAATTCTAGCTTCTCCTAAATTAGGAGGAAGCCACAAGGGGTTCTGAAGGGAATAGGGAAGGCCGGCATTGGTCCTAAACCTTTGGGGCTGAGGCAACACCCCACTGGTACTTGGCCTTTCTTGCCGAGGTACTGCGGTGCTGGTGGATGGCACTGCCGTGCTGGTGGATGACACTTTGGTGCTGGTGGATGGTATTGCCTCCTCACCAAAATGCCTTCATCTGGCGGGCAGACTATCTTCCTCCTCTAAGTCTGTCAGTGTTCCACAGCTTAGGACTGGCTCGTAATTTACATCAGACTCAGAATCCGAATTTGAAGAAGAATCAGAAGTAGAGAGCTCCCTGTTGCTGTCGTCGGCCGCACTAAGAATTTGGTACGCCTCCTCGTCGGAAAAATATTTTTTAGACATTGTTTTTGTTGGTGGGGATGAGCCAGTACTGATGGGGTGGCACAGATGTGCACTGATGACTGGTCGCACAGATGTGCACTGATGAGGTGGCACAGGTGGGCACTGATGGCACAGATGTGCACTGATGACTGGCACAGATGTGCCCTAAAGACACTGTAGGCACTTATGAATGGCACGTATGACTGATGGCACAGATGGGCACTGATGACTGATGGCACAGATGTGCACTGATGAGGCGGCACAGATGTGCACGTATGACTGATGGCACAGATGGGCACTGATGGCACAGATGTGCACTAATGACACTGTGGCACTGTAGCACTGATGGCACTTATGACTGATGGCACAAATGTGCACTGATGACAGATGTCACAGATGTGCACTGATGACTGATGGCACAGATGTGCACTGATGAGGCGGCACAGATGTGCACTAATGATTGATGGCACAGATGTGCACTGATGTGGCACAGATGGGCACTGATGACTGATGGCACTGTAGCACTGATGGCACTTATGACTGATGGCACAAATGTGCACTGATGACATATGTCACAGATGTGCACTGATGACTGATGGCACAGATGTGCACTGTTGAGGCGGCACAGGTGTGCACTTATGACTGATGGCACAGATGTGCACTAATGACTGATGGCACAGATGTGCAAGGATGTGGCACAGATGGGCACTGATGACGGACACAGATGGGCGCTGATGGCACAGATGTGCACTAATGACACTGTGGCACTGTAGCACTGATGGCACTTATGACTGATGGCACAGATGTGCACTGATGACAGATGTCATAAATGTGCACTGATGACTGATGGCACAGATGTGCACTGATGAGACAGCACAGATGTGCACTAATGATTGATGGCACAGATGTGCACTGATGTGGCACAGATGGGCACTGATGACTGATGGCACTGTATCACTGATGGCACTTATGACTGATAGCACAAATGTGCACAGATGACAGATGGCACAGATGTGCACTGTTGAGGCGGCACATGTTTGCACTTATGACTGATGGCACAGATGTGCACTAATGACTGATGGCACAGATGTGCAATGATATGGCAAAGATGGGCACTGATGATGGACACAGATGGGCGCTGATGGCACAGATGTGCACTAATGACACTGTGGCACTGTAGCACTGATGGCACTGTAGCACTGATGGCACTTATGACTGATGACACAGATGTGCACTGATGACAGATGTCATAAATGTGCACTGATGACTGATGGCACAGATGTGCAATGATGAGGCGGCAATGATGATGCGGCACAGATGTGCACTGATGACTGCCACAGATGGGCACTGATGACTGATGGCACAGATGTGCACTAATGACATTGTGGCACTGTAGCACTGATGGCACTTATGACTGAGGGTACAAATGTGCACTGATGACAGATGTCACAGATGTGCACTGATGGCATAGATGTGCACTGTTGAGGCGGCACAGGTGTGCACTTATGACTGATGGCACAGATGTGCACTAATGACTGATGGCACAGGTGTGCAATGATGTGGCACAGATTGGCACTGATGACAGACAGAGATGGGCGTTGATGGCACAGATGTGCACTAATGACACTGTGGCACTGTAGCACTGATGGCACTTATGACTGATGGCCGGGATGTGCACTGATGACAGATGTCATAAATGTGCACTGATGACTGATGGCACAGATGTGCAATGATGAGGCGGCACTGATGGGCACTGATGACTGCCACAGATGGGCACTGATGACTGATGGCACAGATAACTGATGGCACAGATGTGCACTGGTGACACTGTAGCACTGATGGCAGAGATGGGCACTGATGACTGGCACAGATGGGCACTGATGACTGATTGCACAGATGTGCACTAATGACACAGTGATACTGTGGCACTGTAGCACTGATGGCACTTATGACTGGCACTGATTGGCACTGACCCTGATGGGCACCGTGACACTGGCAATGTGACACTGACCCTGATGGGCACCGGGTCACTGATTGGCACTGTGACACTAATTGGCACTGTTTGGGCACTGGTGTTGGCACTGTATACACTTGAGTACAGAAGAAATCACTCACGGATTAGCAGATTGCTCTCCCTCCTCCCATGCAGTCTCTGTGAGAGGAGGGAGAGCTGGAATGAGTGATGATCTCATTTGTTTACATTTGAGATCATCTCTCATTGGACACAGCGAATCACAGATCATGGTAAATGGTCATTCACAGCAGCCATTTACCACAATCTGTGATTGGGTGTGTCCAAGGGACACGGCCATCCCAAATCTTCTCGATGCACACAAAGGGGAGGACATCAATTGACGGCCTCCCAGTAATGTAGGTCCGTGCTGTAGCCATCATTCGGCTATAGCGCAGATGTGAGGTGGTTAAAGTGACTGTAAATTCAAATTTTTTAAAATAAAAATAACAAATATGTCATACTTACCTGCTGTGTGTAGTGGATTTGCACAGAGTAGACTAGAGCTTTCTCTTCTCGGGTGCCTCTTCTGTGCTCCTGGCCGCTCCCTCCTGTTGAATGCCCCTACAGCAAGCAGCTTGCTATGGGGGCACCCGAGTCGAGTTACAGCTCTGTGTGTCCATTCAAACACAGAGCTGGGGTTTGGCCCCACCCCCTCTCTCTCTCTCTCTCCTGATTGGCCAACTTGCTTTGATTGACAGTAGCGGGAGCCAGTGGCCACTGCTGTGTCTCAGCCAATCAGGAGGGAAAGTACTGTATGGCCGAGACACTCGTGGACTTCGCTGGACAGAGATGGGGCTCAGGTAAGTAATAGGGGAGCTGCTGCACACAGAAGGCTTTTTGTCTTAATGCATAGAATGCATTAAGATTAAAAAAAAAAAAAACCTTCTGACTTTATAACCCCTTTAAGGCAATGCACCCTAGTACATTGTGTCAAAAATGTTGTGGTATGTCTGCTTTTTGGGACATTTTGGTGCATCAGAAGCCCATTTTTGTAATGGCCTTCTATAACACAGCGCATTTTAATGTGTGACAGAAAGCACACGTGCATTAGGTCACCAAATGCATGCAAATGGGCTCTCGTATGTATACTGCTTAGAGAGAGGATAAAAAAAAGAAAAAAAAAATGTTTAAATGCTTCCGGCATCACAAAGCCTAACCTCTGGTAGGTTTTAATATTCAAGCCTGAATAGTTAAAGGCAACCTTAAAGTGTAACTCCAATTTTGTTGGGAAAAAAAACATTCCCCTCTGGTTGATCTATATACATTACAAGGATTATAACAAACTTTGTTGCAGATTCCTACCTTTTGTTATTCTGAAGACATCCACGTGTGTTTGTCTGTGCCTCTGTTCTGAGTGGGTGTAATGGGAGTGGTTTCATAATAAACTGTCTGTTGTGCACCTGCTGGGCACTAATGATGAAAGCTGCTGGGCCTGCATCTCTTTAGATGTATTCCTATTGAAAGTATCTCTCCAAAAATTACATTTTTGTTGCGGGGGATGCCTGAAATCTGATTTGCATTTTAGACTGACTAATGGGGAAATTGGTGAGCCAATCACACAAGCAGAAAATGATGTTTCTAGGGAGTGGTCAGTACACACTGTGTACAGAACACCTCCAGGTAGCCATATTCTAATGCATTCTCAGGAACTTACAATGGCTGCATATTGAAAAGGAAAGTTAATTTTTAATAACATTATATTACAATAGGAGTAGTGTCGCAATTAAATGCGCTTTATTATTTTTTCTTTATTTGCTATTTTCTTTCCCCACGAAAGTGGAGTTACCCTTTTAAACCTTTTTAGTGTTTTAGCTATACATGTGTATGATAAGAACTTAGACACCACAATAGACCTCTTAACCAAAATCTGGATTATTTTAGTGATGGACCTCAGAGTATTTTTTATTTTTTTTACTTATGACATAAAAGTGGTACTTTTTTCTTTAAGCCAAAGTCTAATGCAGGCTGAATTCCAGACCTAATTTAAAGCAAAGTTGAACAACTGATTAAAAGAAGTTAAATAGCAGAAGTCATTTTATCAATGTAGGTTACAAAATGAATAGTAAGAGCCTTTTTTCCACTTTGATCCAGTTTAATAAATACGATCTGCTGACCAAACTAATAACATAGGAACACGTAGAAAGGAATAGATGGAGAAAGTATATTTAAACTTGATAATTTACTGGAAGAAGCAGTAAAGATGTGTTAAGAACCATAACCAAAAGCAACTAATCACTTTTCAGTTTATTGCAATAAGAAAAATAAGCAATTTTGCCCAGTTACAATAGGTTACTATACGTTGTACCGAAAATTCGATCTTTGGATGTTCAAACAGTTTGTTGAAAAGTTATGCTATCTTAGTAATTTCTTTGGTATGTTATGCCTTATCTATTTATAGGAAAACACTGCAACTACATTTTCTTTGTTTAACTCTTTTTCTAAAGGCTACAGAGACAGGGCATGGTGAACAGTGCCTATGAGACATTAAAGTGGATATATGATTCAAAGATCAATGTTAGACTCTTTCCAGCTGAAACAGAATTATGCTCTAAGGTGTATTACAAAAAGGAACATTTCTATTCCCAACTTTAAGACTTGTTATGATTTCTGATATTTGTTGTAATTAAGATGTGTATTGATTGTGAAACAGTTGCGTGGAAGGAAAATTATAGCTGGTATATCACATTGCTGTGTATTGTAGAGTTCCTGAGATCAATAACCTGCCACAGATCACCTTCAAATCATAATGAGAGGATAAATAAATGGAAAGGCATGTATGGATTGAGCCAAGAAAAAGGTGTTGAAAACACCCCAATTAGTTAGAACATTTCAAAGTTTGAATCTCCATAAAAAAGAAAAAGAAAAATGTCTTTTTATCTTACTAGCGATTTTTGTATTTCTTTTAAGTAAATCTTAAAATGAATATTGGATATACCATACCTTGCAAAGTTTCAGGTTTGTGCTCAA
This sequence comes from Glandirana rugosa, assembly GCA_018402905.1. NCBI lineage: Eukaryota > Metazoa > Chordata > Amphibia > Anura > Ranidae > Glandirana > Glandirana rugosa. The sequence goes on from BLSH010347747.1 coordinate 1,269,170, forward strand.
AAAGGAAGATCGCTAATTAGAGTCGGAACAATTAACCAGTTCAGGCCTAGAGCAATTTCTTTTTCTTAAAATTTGACTTTAAGCCTGCCTGCCTAGGATGGTACTAAGCAGTTTTCCAAATAAGTGGATCTCAAGCCAGATTTGGACTTCAGGCCCACATTGTGTCCCAGAGTGTTTATATGTGTGTAATATATATATATATATATATATATATAAATATATATATACAGTATATGTATGTGTATATGTATGCATATATATGATATATATATATAATTTGTGCATTTGTTTCTTGCAACTTTTCATAAACACAAGTGCATAACTATTTATAACCTCACACATTTACCCGCACATTTAACTGACTTTTGACTATGAGGTTCATATCAGTGTGATTTTTTTTTTTATATAGTATAGTAGAATGGAAAAGTTCAAAGTTCTCCTTTAATGTAATAAGTATATTGGTGCAAATTTGTAATCACAAAAATTCTGAATGACATAGAATATACTTCTGCTAGTGTTTGATGCTAGCACAGAAATTATACAAATCATCCAGACTATCCAGGGGGCCGGGAGAGTAATGGGAAAATAATGGTAATGATTATTTTTCATAATGGGAATAGTTATTTTTTTAAATTTTTCTTTAGAATTTTAAAAATGTGTTTTATAATCTTTTAAAAATGTTTTATCTTCTTTATGGGTGGCTGGGTCAAACCAGGTGGAACCTGATCCAGTGGGTGGGAGCGTCTGGTTTCAAGAACACGCAAGTCAGTGACATGGGACATTTAGCCACTGTAGACTGAAATATCTGAACTCTCATTCTACATGTTTGTACCAGGTCAATCCATTAGTGGTTAATGACTTCATTATCACGTTAACAGCCCTGCAGCCAGTACTTGTGGAAATATGTCAGCAATTGACACACTGAGAGAGGGAGGGCCAGCACTCTGAGCTAGACAACTGTATTATTTTGCAGCATTGGAACACTTGGTCAGAAGGAGAGAACAGAGCAATAACCTCACCAGCTGCTCATTTTAAAATTATATTAAATTCTTGTTTTCTTTGTTTAAAAATAACAAACGTGTTATACTTACCTGCTCTGTGAAGTGGTTTTGCACAGAGCAGCCCAGATCCTCCTTTTCTCAGGTCTTTTGCCAGCTCTCCTGGTCCCTCTCTCCTATCGAGTGCCCCCACAGCAAGCAGCTTGGTATGGGGGCACCCGAGCCAAGCTGCTGCTCTGTGTGTCCATTAAAGCATGGAGCCACAGCCCCCTCTCATTGGCTCACTGCCTTTGATTGACAGCAGCGGGAGTCAATAGCACTCACTGCTGTGTCTCAGCCAATCACGAGGGAGAGTCCCGGACAGCTGAGGCTCTCATGCAACATCACTGGATTGAGATGGGGTTCAGGTAAGTATTAGGGGGGCTGAGGGGGGCTGCTGCACACAGAAGGTTTTTTTTTTTTCTTAATGCGTTAAGATAAAAAATAAAACCTTCTGCCTTTAGAACCACTTTAATTCTATTCACAGGCCAAGCAGTATTACTTAAATGCTGTAAAGAAAATTAAAGTCACTCACTGATCTGGATATACTTTCTGGCAGATGTGTTTGGGTCACAAGCCTGACTGAGGGCACATTTACTTATTTATTTCAGATTTAGTTGTCATCAGAGAGTTCAGCTGTAAGGCCCAGGTAATGCTATTTGCACTTGCTAGGGGATAAGTGAGTCTTCCACTGTACACTTGGAGTAGGAAAAGCAATAGTGGGAATCAGTTCAGTCCAGCGATTACATGACTTTCTTTAGATAGAACCAATATGTTATTTTGAATATTCATAAATTCCAAAACATTATCAGAAACTGTGTGGGTGCACAAAGTACATTTACATTATATAATGTGTGAAACCATGCATCTTTTCATCGGTAAAGTGCTTCTTTCATATGGATGATTTAAGTACTTTAAATATAAAAGGGTATCATTATAGTTTCCTGCAGATTGATATTCTCTTTAAAATACCTGGGTTAAAAGAACACTTTATTGGTACACATACATTTAAACAGGCAATGTATGTTTATCACATGCTGTCAGAAAGCCTTGTGGACCTTTTTTGCCATTTTTAATAGTCAGTTTTGAGCAATAAAGCTTTCTTTTGCATTGTGCAAAAATATTTCCTACACAGTAAATTAGTCATGCACCAATATAATTTATACCATTGTATAGGGCACTTTTCTTGGGCTCCAGTGACCAGTGGTGCTTTATTGACCAGAAACATTGAGGTCTAAGCACATTAAGGACAATTCATTTTTTTCTTATACATTTCTTTATAAATACAATTTAGCAGCACTTATTTGCGCTGCTCCTTAAAGATGACCTAGACGAAGACAAGTTTATCCCTCAAACAGTTTAAAATAAGTGTAAATGATAATGCACTTACAGTAGGCATTCTGCAGCTGATCTATTACTCAGGATCACTTTTTCATCCATTGCATAGTATGCCTATCAACTTTCTGGTTCCTGTGATTCTAGAAGGCTTTGTATGCCTAGTCTCTATCTCATGTACAGAGATAATATATGGTAAAGTTACATGTATGTGGAAATATATGGTAATGTTCCATTTTTAATGGTTACTATGATAATAAATCCCTCCCAAACTTTAGATTATAAGTGGATGTTCACTTTAACAATGAGGGGTGAAGGAGCAGTTTGATTTCCATAATTTTATTAATTGTCTTTGATTTTTCCATGTCTTAGTACCTCTTGTCATCTTGCTTTAAATATATGCAGTACCTTTCAACACAGTGTGACAGTGCAAGACCCTGCCAATGGGAAAATTCTTAGCAGAGTTCAGGACTTCAGAGTATCAATTTTGAGCTGATAAACTGTTGTTAGAACTTTCTCAGAATTTTGGTATTCCCGGAATGGGCTCTGTAGTTTGGAGATTTCAAAGTGCCTTGGGAGGGAAGAAATATCCAACATAGTGTCCAGGTTTTGTTGAAGAACAGCAGGGTGGGTGTACAGTTGCACACAGTCTTTATAATGAAGGACTGAGCATTGTTCAGGGCTCCCATTTTGGAGACCGGATCCACCCGAGAGTCAGGAAGTATTGCTGTGTCTTGACAGGAGGGACCTGTCCAGGAGACACTGCAAATACCAAATGGACCCTCTGCACACTGCTACACCCTTCTCAGCAAACTATGCAATGTAAAACTGGGATATTTAGGTCACATATATTGTAATATATGTTTAAGCTGACCAACTCTGTCAAAGTAATCCCTCTTCTGGCCAGTCCTACACTGGAGTGGTAAGGCAGTATAGGACTGGCCAGAAGAGGGATTACTTTGACGGAGATGGTCAGCTTAAACATGTATTGCAATATATGTGAACTAAATATCTATATTTTACATTGCATAGTTTGCTGGGAAGGGTGTAGCACTGTGCAGAGGGTCCATTTGGTATTTGTAGTGTTAACATGTGGTTGCACCCCTTTAGCACCTAGTAATTCAATTACATGTACAAGCTATTGGGATCTGAGCACAGGTATATCTTTTCCCTGTCCAGGAGACAGTTGTACACCAATTTTGTTTTGTCCTTCTGCTGTGTGCGTTAAAGAGGAGCTGTCTGCATTAAAGTAAGTGCTGATTGTTTCACAAGTGCACAAGGTGGAATATCACAGAGAGGGAAGAGTTGTTTTATCGTCATGCACTTTCTTTACACGCTGTGAACTTTGCTTTGTTGAGATTATGCAGGAATTGCACGCTTAATTGGACTGCGCATATTAAGTTAACACATTTTTTACATATTGGGTTTATTATGAATTATATTATTTAAAGTGACGCTATAATCATTTTTTAGCACCATTCTCATATATATATATATATATATCGTAAGTAATAGCAAGCGCTGTCTATTAATTACATTGGTTTGCATTTAAGTAAAGCTATGTGAATTAATGAAACCATGGGCTGGGTGACCAGTATAAAGAGCAGAGGTACTGCTGAAGGAGAGGCAGGTGGCTTGGTATTTCTGTTACCTGTTGATGCTGCGTGTGACTGAAACCCTTGTATGGGCAAGTTTGTGGACTTTACATTAATCTGTTTTACTAAAAGCGGGCTACCAGTCCTTTAAAGTGGTTGTAAACTCTGTTACACCACTTGTATCTACAGGTACGCCTATAATAAAGCTTACCTGTAGGTACTGTAAATATCCCCTAAAATTGCACAGTTTACGAGATATTCACTATATACGCTGCTGCCAACATCATCTGCGCTTGCGCACTGAAGAAATGGGCCGCTGGTGCCATTTCTTCAGGACCTGTGCTGTGACCGCGCGTGGGAGTGACGTCATTGCGGTTCTGGCCACTCACAGTGCCGGAGCCGTGAACCTGGAAGTAACTCTGGTGAAAGATGTCGGCTGTGTACTTGGTGCCGGCAACCGATCCAGGGCATTGTTCTAAGGTAAGTATTTCATAATGAGCTAGTATGCGATGCATACTAGCTCATTATGCCTTTTTCTTGCAGGGTTTTTTTGTTTTTGTTTTTATTGAGGTTTACAACCACTTTAAAACACAGTTTGGACTGGCATGGATTTTACAAAAAGCACAACTACCACTGAGCTAATCAACCCCCATTTCAAAATAGTTACCACATTATATTTCAGTTCCTCCCTTCCTTTCTTTAGTTCTTATATTGCAGTAAAGATTTCCATTTATGTCATTATCTAATCAGAATTATACTCTCCCTCAAAATGATCGTAAAGAATTCAAAATGTTGACTTTTCTGTTTTATGTTAATTTTGCATGAGGGTATCTGGTATTTATAATTTACCTTATGTTGATCACAATATTAAAGAATACCACAAAGATATACTGTAACTTATCTTGTTTTTGTTTTATTTGCAGGTATCCTTTACAAAGGGAATGGTGAAAACCAGTTTATATCTCAACAGCCTCCTGTCATTAGCAGCATCATGGGAAATGGCAGAAGACGCAGCATTTCCTGTCCTAGTTGCAATGGTCAGGCAGATGGCAACAAGCTACTTGCCCCTGTGGCCTTGGCTTGTGGAATAGATGGAAGTCTGTATGTGGGAGATTTTAACTTCATCCGTCGAATATTTCCATCAGGGAACGTAACCAGTGTACTGGAACTTAGGTATGTTGTCCTTTGACTGTAAAATTAAATCACCTTTTTATTGTTTTTTTTTGTTTTGTTTTTTTTTAATGATTGTGTTTTATTTCATTATTCATTCAGAGATTTAATGTTTGATGTTGGCTATAAGTATAAAGTAAAGGGTGTTCTACTTTGATTTAAAAATGGATCCCTTATTCAAACCTTTCCATGTAGCAGCTTGGGTGATACCCTTGTATTGCTGCAATGGAACCTGAATAAACTGATCTGACCTGCAGGTTAAATCTAGTAATGAAAGGGATTTATATATGCAGAAATCTGAATCACAGGTCTAAATTATGTTTCAAGTAAAAAACCCTTTAACAATTTATAGGAATATCTGCCACCAATAAAAAGCAAAAATATATCATATCTAAAATATTTGAATTAATTGTACTCTAATTTACTAATTTTATTTATTAAAATTATTTCTGGATAATGATCGGTGCATTTTTTCTTTAATTTCTGCTGCCTAGGAGGTAAATACATGTGTTTTCCACATTAAAATGACATACTCTGACCTTTGATTGTTCATTGTAAGAGGATTTCTCACACTCAAAACATGTTGGCTATAGATGGGCTGATTTTTCTGCTGATACAATAAAGAGTTTAGAGCCTTAAGATATAAAATTGTGAATGATTTAAAAACAGGCGGTGAAAGATATTTTCTAGTGTGCTAAAAAATTTCTGACAGGGGATTAAAAATAAACCTTTCATTGGAAAGGAAAATCTGGGAATTACTATTTATGACACCTTTGTGTAGAAACATGGAGAGGTCCCTCTTTTCCTTGCCGATCCCAGCAGGGTCAGACTTTAAGCATGCTGTGCACAATTTTAGAATGTTCCCTACCACCACACAAAAAAGGAACAGCACAGGTAGGTAAACTGAGACTGAAATAAAATCAGAGAAACGGAGATCGAAACTGTGATCCCCTGCTCTTTTCTTTAGGATCTTCCTTGAGATTTGCTTCTGGAGGAGTCTTGTTTGTATTTGCTACATGGATTTGAAGCATTATATAAGTGAACTAGAAAAGAAGGTTGCCATATTGCCAATGCAAAAATTGCAATGTTGGCAGAGCTATACCACATTTGCAAGAGCTGTCATTTTACTAAAGAAGAGCCTTAGGTTACAAGCAGAGGTGGCATGTTAGTAGAAGGGTAACATAAAGCTAATGGAGCTATATGTAGTTAAGAGCTAAGGGTGCCATGTTGGCAAAAGTTGCTTTGCTAGCAGAAGCTGTGAGTTGCAGTGTTGTCAAAGGGTTGCCAAATAAACAGAGGCCAGGGTGATCGTATATTTATAAGACATTAGAAATCTTGTGTTGCCATAAATGTGCCATGTTTTCAAAGGAGAACCGATTTTTGGCTCCTATCCTATAAACATAATTGGCTGTTAGCTTACACCCAAAGACCCTATTGGTATCCAATGTGCAACCATCTCCATCCCTTTTCCTTCTGTGGAGGGATGGCACATGGTTAAATTATATAAAAGAAATATCACAGTCTTCCAAGCACTGTAAACAAAAGAAAGAAGGTGTTGATACTGCTAGCAAGCAGATTATAAGAGGGAGCACTCCATATCACTACACAACAGAGTAAAGTTTTTTTTCTCAGAAATCCCAATTGGCATTATAAAAGTAGCAAAATTTGACATTTGGGCAGAAAATTATGGGATGAAAATGATGGAATAAAAAATAATGCAACAACTTGAAAGAAATATATAGCTATATGGTGGAATATGCCAGGAAATGGCCGTTGTATCAGATCTGCTTCTGTATGACCAACATGTACAGCATGGATCATACTATGCTTATCTGACTGTTGCCTGACCATCTAATATAATGATTCTTAGAACCTGTGACATATTAAGTGCATTGAAATGCCTTACAGAAATAATATGCCCATGTACTTGAGAAATGTTCCATAAATAACAATCAAAGTAACCTTACAAAGTGTTTGTTTCTTTTCCCGAAACGGATGAGCCACACCTCATGTGATGCTGTTTGGGATATAGTATGCAGAATATGTGGCATGCTCATTAGGGGTACCTATCATTTCCACTTGAAACATTTCCATCTTCATACTCTTCACCTCTTACGACATTTGATTTATTATGAATCTCTTCTTTTCTTGCTTCCACCCAGAAATAAAGATTTTAGGCACAGGTAAGAATGGCAAATATATTCTCTGAAAAAAAATGTCTCATTGTTGTCCAGCTTTATCTGCATAGTCCCTCAGATCACAGTTGTTTTGTGAGCCATCGTTTCACTGTCACATGGAGATGATGGATCTTCCTTTGATAGAAGCTTTTTACATGACACAGACGCAGGCACATTCTTATCTGAAAGGCCCAGATATGAATATTACATTAAAACATACTGTTATTTGACCTGTGCTTTGGCTGCAAAACTGGACAGAGACAGGTGTTGTAGTATGATCAAAGGAAAGATTTTTGAATGTACAAGAGAGTGGGAAGACGAAGCTTTGTTCTACATGTGCCCCAGCTGTGATTCTTTGTTACATAGCCCTCGTGGTCTTCTGACGAGTCAGAATTGTGATCCTAACTAGGAACTTTCTATCAAAGTCTCCCCGAGCAAAGACTGCAGTGAGTGTATTGCTGTGTCACTCAACGGGGGGCAATTTATTCCCAATCTTAAAGGGAACCCTTCATATGCCTGTTCTATATTTATGTTTAAGCACAGCCTTAGGTAGTGCAGAACACTTTTGTAAAAATGGTCATTTTGCTCCTCTAGATTTATTATTTATCACTGAAGTTTTCAGCTTTTTTTCTGCTTTCAACATTTCTGCGAGAAAGGGTTTTGCTCTGATGTTGTTGGTAACTGATGCTTTTCTGGTACAGCAAGTAAAAGTCAGCTAATTCCTGTACATAGCGCTTAATATTTAAGTTAAATCTTTTCAATCTATGCATTTAATTAGTGCCTATTACTACTAAACATAACCAAACAATTGCACAAAGGCGGCTATCTGGATGTATTGCTTCACAATGCTTACTAGTTTAGGTATTTAGCTGCATGGATAAGTATAGTATATTTTTTACACTAATGAATGCTTAAAAATCCTAACCAGGGAGCTGCAAAAATGTGTGTTGAACATGTAGACAATGAGCACTTAGGGGCGTATTTATGAAGCAATAAATGTGACTTTCTGTATACATTTACTGCTGGTAAATCAATCAGTTATTTGTACACATGAACCTGGAAGATTCACAATCAGTGAATGTTTGGTGAATTTACTGCTTTTTTAGTATACCCCTCAAAGCGTATGCAAACCTTAACAATGAACCTCCCTTATTTTCTCTGTTGTGGTCTGCTAAATATACCATTGGAAGCAGTATGTTATATCAAATCTAGAAGTGAAAAAAAACTGTTGATCCTGGCAGAAATTCGGTAAGCTCCTAACTTCCTGTAGTGAGCTGACAATGCTGCACTAAAATCTCAAACAATGTCATCAGCCTGCCTGAGTTTTCAGTGTATTGTAGGACACCCCCTTCCCCTTGTTATGGAGATCAAGAGAGGGGAGGTGTCCTATAGTCATTTATTCATTCCTGACTTAGCGTGACAACAATGCTGCTCCACAGATACAGAGCATTGTCACCCTAGGACAAAAAGTGTGTCACCAGCAGGATCACTGGCTGCTAAAATAAATCTAAACCAAAAAATGAATGCATCCATCTCATCAAAGGACTAACAAGCTGCAATATATGACATTTTTCTTCTTGGATTTAGATGCATGTTAATGCAATGTTTTGCAGCAGGGTATTGTTCCCCCTTGTATGGATATGTTTGTGTCCCATTGTCTTGGGGGGACTGTTTGCTGGGAACATGACCTGCTTATTAATTCCCCCAACAAGCCCCTCCGCTGTCACAAATCCATTCCACTGAGGATTCAATGTTGAATTTTGGTTCAGAGATGAATCTTGTCATAGCGGTTTGCACGGCCACTGTTGTGCTGGGTCTAAGACAGTTACATCACCTGTATGTAAGATTACACTAGAGACTTGTTTTTGGAATGAATTGGCTATCCCAAACGAAAACTACATGCATTATTAGGAATATATTGTTTTTAAAAAACATTTTCATCCTGATGCTTTGGATTTTCTTGTCAT
>BLSH010347747.1:1298034-1313981 GCA_018402905.1 Glandirana rugosa
CGGGACTTTCCCTTAATACACGAAAACATGATGAGACGAAGAGCATTGTACGTGTATCCAATCATGTTTGATTGATCTTACGTGGTGACCCTCGTAACGATAGACGTCTCGTTGTTTGGAGTTTTTTGTCTCTACCAAAGTACTTGAAACGGTATGTACTAATCTTCTCCTTTTGTTCTAATGGCGTTAAACATATAAAATTCCAAACCGTGACACGACGGGGTGGATTGGTACCACGACATCCGTGACCGGGTGTTCATTATAATACTGTTTACCTTTGGACCTACGTGCATTCATGCAGTACACTGGATACAAGTAAAAGCCATGTACTTCATTAGCCATAAAGGCTCTGAATATGGACTGTTAGTGCCTGCATCCAGGTTTCCATTTGTCATAATATTACTTGTGGGCCAGTGCCTACAGCACCATGGTTAGGTGGGGCAGCACAGTGCCAAACCTTAAAATATACAAATTGCGGTAATCTTGTTTTCCTCTTCTAATCATGTATGGCAAAGTTCATGAAACCATCTCTGTTTTTTGAGGTTTGTTGCTCTGCAGATAGCAATGCTCCCAGTGGTGCATTCTAGTTAGTTTGTACTAACCTATGTGCATGTTACGAGAAGCAGAGTAGTACAAAAGCACATAATTCCCTTTCAGGGCCACAAACTGCCCAACTCCAGAACCAGTCAGTGGTGAATCTACTTCCGTCAGCACAGAAACCAAATAGGCCCATGAATGAAGAAAATGTCCACCATATACCCCTCCCCCCAACTCTGTTTAGTGTGATCTTGTAAACATGCAAGCATCCTGCTTTAAATACATATTAAAAGCATTATATTAATGTATATGCAACGTTTACATATACTATTGCATTAAAAAATATATATAGTTGTCCACAACCCTACATTTTTTGAAAAAAAAACATGCCCATTAAGTTTGCCAAAATAAATTAATAAAATAAATATAAAACTTGCATTCTCTAACATTTTATAAATCTACAGTTGACAACATTTTTAGATTATGGTAAAAAAAGTGCCTTAATGAAACCCATGCACACATTAAGGCCTCATACACACGGGCGTATCTTTAAAAATAAACAAAACGTCGGGCCCGACGTCAAGGAAAAAAAATTGGCGTTTTTCTGTGTTATGCATCGGCATTAGTGAGCGTCGGCATCAATAGGCGTTTTAAAAAAAAAATCATCCCTCTGCTATTTTTCAACCTAAAAACGTTGGCGTCAAAAAACGCCGGAAAACGCCGGTACAATATTAGTTGGCGTTTGTTGGCGTTAGTTAGCGTTTTGCGGCGTCGGCTTCAAAAAATGCCAAAACGTTACAGCCTCAGAATGCGATGACCGTGGGTTCTAGTTTCAGCTCACTAATGCCGACGCCATCTACAGCTCAAAAACGCCAACGTTTTTATGGGGCCATTGACTAACATGGAGAGCTGCAAAAAACGCCAGAAAACGCCGGCGTCAAAAAACGTCCGTGTGTATGAGGCCTAAGAGGACAAATGGTGCCCATAGACTAAATTCAGACCTAAGGGATGGAAAACCAAGAGAATAATGATGAATTAAATATTCATCAGTCTATATGGGATTGTTTGATAGAGTTAGTCATTTAAAAATAGAACATTTTCTTACATAAATATCTTCAGGCATAGTTCCTCAAAACCAGCCATGGTCTATGAAGATTAAAAGCCACTGACAGTTATGCTAGTGTTATATGTATTGTTATAGTATTATGTTATAATATATGTTATAGTATTGGGTTAAAAATTGTTAAAAAATAGGGTAAGGTATTCCTATTAAGAAAACTATACATTGGTGATATAAGATGTTCTTTTCTATGAGCTGGAACTCTAAGCTGGGCACAGGATTTAATTATTTGAGTTTTGTAATTTTTGTCTTTGAAAAACAAGACAAAGCATCTTGAGCTAGACTAATAATAGATGGACTTCCACTTTCTAATTCTCGTATTAATTTAATGCTAAAAAATGTGCTTGTTTTGCTAATTGTTTTAAATAAAGCCCCATGTTGTTTTTGCCTATTAATGAACAATTTTAATAAGCATTTGCGGCATGCCGGCTCCTGGTGGGGAACTGAGTGCCTGTGTAAAGATTTTTTAATAATAATGTTGCACTTAAGTATCCCCGTAAACGAGGGAATATCAAAGCACTTTGCATCTTTATGCAGTTTCGTATAGCATGATTAGTAACCAGATATAATTGGTAATTTTTATGTCCATTAGAGGCACCGAACTTTAAACCTGCTGTGCCAGGCTTTGAACCTTTGACCTTTTTTGTTTTGCTGAGGTTTTAAGGGTGGCCATTTTAAGCTGTTAAACTAGCGCTGCTCAGTCAACTAAGTAAAAGCTGATTTTTTTTTCTCACAACATTTAGTCTGTTGTGAGTGGCTTTTAAAGTACATATTTATCTATCGTGAAATATTGTTAATATGAATCCCAAAATGCAATATTTAATTGACAAAGTTGCTTTTAGATTCTTTGGTAAATCGTGGCTAACGCCTGCATATTTTTTAAAGCAGTTGTAACAAGTCATGGGCTTGTGTATTGCATTTTTCTTTGTATGACCCTTGCATAAGCCTCTAGGCACATTCTTAGATGTGGAGGAAAAGGCTGGACATCTACTATATTATAAATGTAATTTAATTCTAAGGGAACCATATTATTTATGCCATGAATGTTGCGCTTTTTTCTTGGAGCACTACTTACATTCTTTATTGTAGCCCAAGTGTAAAAGCTAAGGACTTCAGTTGAAGAGAAAACTCCCCAAATGTTTTTGCACTTTGTTATATAGCACAGGATAGGGGAAGTTGCTTAATAAATTGTAACTTTCTGTTGAATACTTCAAATATTTGTTAACCCAATCACCGATATCTTATATAAGCTTTACCATATCAATGTAGTTTCAGAAGTTAATTTAATACTATAAAATCTGCAGCTAAAACAGTATGCCTATGATCCTGCCATTAAGGTCCTTTTTCAGGTAACTACTGGGTCACAACAGTCTGTCTCTGTCACCCAACTGTGCTCTTGTGTTGTCACCTTGTCACACAGCCTTCAAATGCAGACTACAAGTGGCCATTTCAACACATGTGACACTGGCATGATCCGTTGTGGTCACCCTGAGGAAACCTGCCCTGAGAAATGCAATAAAGTCATTGAGAGATCGTGTGTAGACAGGAAATTGCTGAAAAGTGGCTTCAGAAGATCAGCAGCACAGAGATACAACAAGGATAAAAAAAAGTGATAACATGTATTTGTTTTAAAAAAAAAATGTTATATACATATTGCTTTAGCAAACAAAATGTCATTCAGTTAGAGTTTGCATGTACTTAACTATAAAATGAGTCGTCATACACTTGTACAGAATCCACCCAACAGGCCTCAACTCGTTCACTCCTCTGACCAGTTTCCAGTGGTTGTGGGCCATGCCATAAAGTCCACCTACAAGCAAGAAATAAATGCATCCACTGTCCATAAAACACCTTGCATTTGTTTATTAAAGTACTTTAAGCACAAGCCAATCCACCCATCCTACAGCCCTTAAGCATTTTACTTCATCCATATTCAAAGCGAACCTACAAAAAAGCTCTGGATGGCATGAAACGCGTTAGGGTTGTAGGAAAGATGGATCAGCTTCTGCTTAGAGTACATAATAAACAAATGCAAGGTTTTTAATGAAGAGTTGCTTTCCTTTTTCCTTGCTTGGAAGTGGCCTTTGCCATCCTCCTGGTAAAGAAAATTGTGGCTTTTGTCCTGTCTACATTTGCTTTGATATAGTCTATATACATACCTAATATGTTTGACTTGGTGATATCAACATGTGGTTCTACAATAAGAGAATGTGATACCTTGATCCCTCTTTACCACTACATGAAGACTACTACACATATATCTCTGAGTCAGTAAATATATTTTTTAAAAAAGTAGGAAGTCCCTCTAAATCATTTTTTTAAAGATACTCTATATTTAGTATTTTGAATTTAAGGTATAAAACAAAGCCTAGTGGACATAACCAGGCTTATAAGGTAAACAGACATAAAAATATAAAAAAAAAATCAACTATTCACTTGGCAACCAAGATGTCTAATTTGGATAAAGCTCATTGGCATAGGTATAACCAAAAATGGCACCACCTACTCTGCTCCACCCCACAGATGCTCTCATTAGATCAGTAGAAGAAAATCAGGGAGGGGGGCAGATCCCGTGGAGGTGTCCCTAGAAGTGTTTGTTCCCACTGAGGCAACCCGGATTATCCCATGTTTTGGTGAATTTCCCAGGACAACCCCTGGACTCATAAGTAAACTTATACAGCAGTATTGCTGAGGTGACCACAGTTTTCCAAATATCAAGTGTAGGTGCCATTGGAGACTTCCATTTGACCAGTGTGGCCTTGCGGGCATAAAATAATAACAACCTATTAGCGTTCTCATCGCTCTGGACATGGCCAACAGTTGGACAAGACTAAGGACACAAACATCCACCGTCAGTGGTACGGAGATCAGAGTACACTATTTAATGCACTCAGTAACATCTTTCCAAAAGTATTGGACACAGCCAGAATACATGTATAAATGTTGCTGGGTCTTCTGGGCAGCACCAGCACCCTTTAAATCTATGAATACTTACCTGTATGCCATGTGTGGCACTGCCTGTGATTTTAGATTTTTCCACCCAGGTGGATATACTGTAAATAATCTTAGTATTTACACCAACCTTCAAATCATGTTCTTTTTACTGTGCTCACCAGCATCTCCATCATAAACCATACACTCTTGATTGATTTTGATTGGTCAAGTGTATCTCAGTGTCATGGTTCATCTCATTGTATTTGATATATAGTGGAATCAGCAGAGAATTTTCCTGCAGACACTTTCCATGAGTGGTTTATGTGACAGTCTCCATACGCTGCATTTCAGATTGTGGCTTGGCTGTGCTAGGCTGTAGCAGTAATGGTAGATTTTTGTTTTTTTCATTTTAAATGAAAGGGCTACTTTAATGGAATCTTGACAGATAAACATGTAACGGAACGTGGCTGCTCTCCTGAATTAGATGCAACTTTCACAGTATGCAACAGCAAGCTGCTATCCATACCAATTACGTTTTCAATGCATTTCTTGCCTAAGGCTTGCAGTGCATTAAGGGACTGGTAGAAAAGACATCTGTATTTATCAACAAGAACAGTCAGCTGAACCTGCCTATATACATTGTAATTATTTGCAAATATATATATATATATATATATATATATATATATTTAAAATATAAATAAAAGTAACAATGAAAGATAAGTGCATACATTCTTCCCCTTGCCAACATAAAGGGTAACATGGTTTTAACTATAGTTCATTATCTATCTATTCCAGGGATATGCAATTAGTGGACCTCCAGCTGTTGCAAAACTACAAGTCCCATCATGCCTCTGCCTCTGGGTGTCATGCTTGTGGCTGTCAGAGTCTTGCTATGCCTCATGGGACTTGTAGTCTTGCAATATCTGGAGGTCCGCTAATTGCATATCGCTGATCTATTCTATACCAAGGATCCTCCACTGTCTCACCTTAGCAACTTACATACCTCAGGGGGTCAGTTCTAATCAGGAGCTTTGTTTAAATCCTCCTGATATAAAGTGCATCTAAAACAAAAAATAAACTTTTATTGGAGGTGTCTGTAATATGGAACATGATTTGGCATTGCTGGAAGATTGGTTAAAGCAGTGAAAACTTCAGCTCAATGTTTCTAAATGTAAAATAATTCACCTAGGGAAAAAAAATTCCCCTGAGAGAGTACAACATCGGGGGTACAGTGTTGAACGGCACTACAGAGGAAAAAAATTTGGGGGTACTTAGACTATTTCAGATGATTGCAAAATGAGCAAACAGTGTGACCAGGCAGTGAGAAAACTGAATAGAATTCTAGAATGCATCACAAGAGGGGTCACCAGCAGGAGGTTCTGATTCCCCTATGTAGATCTTTAGTGAGACTTTGTTTAGAATACTGTGTCCAGTTCTGGAGATCTCGCTAATCTCAGAAAGTATTATTTTAGTGAAAGGGGCGTTGATGCGTGGAATAAACTTCCAGCAGAGGTAGTGAGACAGTCAATGGTAAATGGATTCAAACATGCTTGAGACATACAGTCTCTCACAAAAGTGAGTACACTCCTCACATTTTTGTAAATATTTTATTATATCTTTTCATGTGACAACACTGAAGAAATGACACTGCTACAATGTAAAGTAGTGAGTGTACAGCTTGTATAACAGTGTACATTTGCTGTCCCCTCAAAATAACTCAACGCACAGCCATTAATGTCTAAACCGCTGGGAACAAAACCGAATACACCCCTAAGTGAAAATGTCCAAATTGGGCCCAAAGTGTCAATATTTTGTGTGGCCACCATTATTTTCCAGCACTGCCTTAACCCTCTTAGGCATGAAGTTCACCAGAGCTTCACAAGTTGCCACTGGTGTCCTCTTCCACTCCTCCATGACGACATCACAGAGCTGGTGGATGTTAGAGACCTTGCACTCCTCCAGCTACCGTTTGAGGATGCCCCACAGATACTCTATAGGATTTAGGTCTGGAGACATGCTTGGCCAGTCCATCAACTTTACCTTCAGCTTCTTTAGCAAGGCAGTGGTTGTCCTGGAGGTGTGTTTGGGGTCGTTATCATGTTGGAATACTGTCCTGCAGTTTATATTGGTCTCATCAGACCACAGGACATGGTTCCAGAAATACATCTCCCTAGTCTGCTTGTCTTCAGCAAACTGTTTGAGGGCTTTCTTGTGCATCATCTTTAGAAGAGGCTTCCTTCTGGGACGACCTCCATGCAGACCAATTAGATGCAGTGTGTGGCGTATAACAGGCTGACCCTCTCACCCCTTCAGTCTCTGCAGCAATGCTGGCAGCATACATAAGTCTATTTCCCAAAGACAACCTCTGGATATGACGCTGAGCATGTGCACTCAAATACTTTGGTCGACCATGGCAAGGCCTGTTCTGAGTGGAACCTGTCTTGTTAAACCACTGTATGATCTTGGCCACCATGCTGCAGCTCAGTTTCAGGGTCTTGGCAAACTTCTTATAGCTTAGGCCATCTTTGTGTAGATCAACAATTCTTTTTTTCAGATCCTCAGAGAGCTCTTTGCCATGAGGTGCCATGCTGAACTTCCAGTGACCAGTATGAGAGAGTGAGAGCGATAACACAGAATTTAACACGCCTGCTCCCCATTCACATCTAAGATCTTGTAACACTAACAAGTCACATGACACCGGGGAAGAAAAATGGCTAAGTGGGCCCAATTTGGACATTTTCACTTATGGGTGTACTCACTTTTGTTGCCAGCGGTTTAGACATTAATGGCTGTGTGTTGAGTTATTTTGAGGGGACAGCAAATTTACACTGTTATACAAGCTGTACACTCACTACTTTACATTGTAGCAAAGTGTCATTTCTTCACTGTTGTCACATGAAAAGATGTATTAAAATATTTACAAAAATGTGAGGGGTGTACTCACTTTGGTGACATACCGTATAGTACATAGATTTATAATCAGATTAAAAGTTAACAAATAAGTAAAAAAAAAAAAAAACATACACAGAAACCCTAAAACACGTATAAAACAAACAAAAATCACGGGTAGACTTGATGGACATCTTGGTCTGTTTTCTGCCTACGCTTTTTTATGTTTCTACAATATTTCAGCTCATCAATCCTTGGAAGTCATGGCTGCATTTGTTTTGTTGGTTTTTTTTTTAATTTTTATTTATTCTGCCAACTTCCTGTCATAGGCTGACTCCTCTAGCTATGGAAGAACAACCGAGACACCCTTGGACAACAGCATTGTCTGGGAAGGGTACTGTTAGATGGAGTAGTAAATTTAGATAGACTTTGCATATGTGATTAAAAAATGAAAGCCTTATGCTTTGTTTAAACTGCTGTGCCTCTGCAAAGCAATTTGCGTTCAAATAACTTTTCAGAGACATTTGACAGGTCGTGACAAGGGAACATGATGCCTCCTTGCTACCTGTTTTAACCGTGTAAATGCCACACCAACACCTCCTCATCTGTTTGAATGGGTCATGTTTGGCAGCAGTACCACCTGCCGAAGGCAACAGGAGAGATGCAGGTGCAAAGCATGGCGACGATAGCATGTGAACACCCCCTTCCATTATCTTTGCAGCTTAAGGGGGTGCTAAAAAGTGGCTAAATTATGCAAGTCTAAATGAGCCCTAAATTTAGCTAACACTTTGTTAGCAGTTAAAGAAACATTTTTTTCCTTTTGGGATAAAGATTTTAACCAAATTAATAAAAGCTGATCATTGTAGACAGTCCTTTCAGTATTAAATGGTTTATCTCAATACTCTTAACTTTTACTTTTGCTTCACAGCTTAGTCTGTTAATGGAAGTTTAAAAATGCAAGCAGAATCAACAAATACCATACCAACAAATAACAATACCATGTTAGTCTACAGTATGTGCCCATGCACACATAGGCATGGTCCATTAGAATGCATTAACGCCAAATGTGCAAACACGCATGTAAAATGTAGCTTTTAAAGCATTTTACGCTTACTGTATATAGAGTCGTTTCTTGAGCATACCCAGCATGTACATGCTTAACCCCAGTGCCTACTGGCCCTTTAAGAAGTTTCTGATGCAAGGAGGTGGGACGGGGTTTCTGATCATGTGACTGCCGTGATTGGCTGTCATAGTGGTTACATGACCGGAAAGCTCCAGATTGCAAATAGACAGCTCTGTTTACATTCTAATACGCATATATACGGCCGCTCTGCGTTAAGGCCCACCAGCCAAGAGGCTGTATATATGTGTACCGCCTGCACAAAGAGGTAAAAAAAACCCTATATAGGAGCATCAGGATCTCTGTTTATATAGTGTTAGTCAAATGAATTAGGGATGTTTCACAGGCAAATAATGAACTCCTGCAGACTGCTTGGATTGTAGAAATTCTGTTTTGAAACATGGAAGCATGTTAATATACCGCATAGTTAAAGCACTATTGCTCCATGGAGTGTAGGACAGTTTGGCTACAGCCACTGGTGTTTAGTTGGTGGTCTGTCTGGCGTTCATCATAAAGCAACCAGCTTTACAAAAGAAGAATAAGATAATCATTTTACCCTCCTTAAACTGGAATTTTTCTTTTGTGTTTGGTTCTACTTAAAATAATGTTCTTATAAGTATCTCATAGAATCTAAATTTCCACTTAAAGCTTATTCTTTATCACCCAACATATGCTCTTAGCTTGCACTCCATTTTTCATTCCATCTTTCCTTGCTAATAGCGGGATTATTGCTTCCTGCTTTTGGTATCAGGAACGTGTTAAGTTATTATAAATGTATTTATTTTTTACTAAATCACATGTACTGCGCGAGCAGATGTTTAAAGTTCGCAGAGAGATGCAGATTTATTTTCGTTTCGTATTTGTAAACTCATCAGAAATAGAACTAATTGTTCCGGTGTCCTTAGCATAACTTCAACTTTTATTTATCGTATAGAATGTACAGTAAACTTCACATCTTATCTTTATACTTTATTGCTAGATTTTTTTTTATGACACCATCTCATGTTGTTATTATTTTACAGTGAAAATTATGAAATGGTTATAGAACTACAGTCAATTGGTTTAAATGAATACAACCCTTGCATATCTTTTGTATGGCGTTCCCCAGCAGGATCTGAATGTTGCATATTGACCTCTTTTTCATTTTTATTAAAACAAAAGGTATTCACATTCACCAGCTAAAGGATTATGTTGTCTCCTCCAAATATTGAATAAAACCATATGAGGAATTGTGAGTTTAGCTTTCAATTTTTAATAGCAGTGAAACCTTAAAATTCCATCTCTGGGCTTTATTTCAGACTTTAAAACAAAGTCCTGGATCTTTTGGCAGTATGCTTAAAACCTGTAACTGAGAAATACTTTTCCATCTTTCATTACTCTGAACTTGAAAACTATAAGTAGGATGTTATTTGAAAAAGTATATTTGTAGCAGAAGGCCTTGGCCACTCAAATCACAATACTGATGGTCATCCATCAGATGTCTCAATCAGGAGACCATAACGTATACATAAGCTCAAAATGTTTTTCTTTTTGTTTAGAATAGGTAAGTGAAGTGTTAAAACTTTTGAACTTTTGTCCCATTGGGGACTACTCTCAACTCTCTTCAAAGTGAATGGAATTTCCATTTTACAGATTTTTCACTGGATTTTTCCTCACCTTTGGTGCTAATTACAACTCACATTATTTGGATTTGAAAACTCCAGTTATTTGAGGTGAATCTCCTAAGCAGGGGACACAAACCGCAATATAAACTTGACAAGGGTCTAACTATTCCCTTCTCTAATCAGCTAAACAAAAAATGTTTGAACTTCATACACTTTAATATTTACTAGAGAGTATTAAAATTCCTTATAATTGTTATTATACCACATAGGATTAGTATTTTTATGTAATAATGTAAACAATCCTTTTACAGTCTGTGCTTTCAATTCACATATCAGTAACGTAATAAGTTGACTGAAAGGGTTTTTTGTTTTCCAATGATATGACAGAGAATAGGTAGATGGACATATTTTTTTTTGTGTGTAGCTTTTGGATAGAATGTGGAAGGATTAGACCCTCTGTCTGGATTTTTACTGTCTGTGTCCCTGTTAGGAAGATTCACTCTCTTGTTTTTGGTTCATGACCATTGTCACTGGGATTGAAAGTGAGGGAAGATCTAAATGCTTAACTTGTCATCAGTACAGCAATAGAGGAATATATGAAATTCTGCAAGTGAGGACTTTTTTCTGATGACAATTGTCGAAGATGAATTTCCCTCTTTAGAGAGGTTTCTTTATACTTTATGTTGTATCTACAGGACAGTACGTAAATGGACATCTCCATATTCAGACACAGATGGCAAAGATACCCTGACCTGTATTTTAGCTATATCCTACTTCAACCAGGGCACCCATGCACCCTGGAGTGCATTCAGGTTTCTTCGGGGTGCCTTGGCAAAATGCATAAAAATTGACCAAAAAATTGTATACAAGCAAGGGGAGTGGATCAAGCCTGCCTTTTAGTTACACAAAGTCAAAGGTTTTCATTGTGCACTATTACAACCTTCCAGCTGCCGGTGCCTGCACAGCATCTTTGTTTGTCACTCTCTGCCCTTCTCCGTCATCACTGGGGTCACATTAGCTGAGTGAGGGAGAGAAGCTGAGGGAGAAAAGAAGCATTAGAATTAGCCAGTACCTGTGTTCAAAAGCCGATTTGCTTCGTAAGAATAAACCTCTTCTAGCATTGGGTGTCCTACGTGTGTGGATGTTGTTGCGCAATGTAAAACTATCAGTTAAAACGTTTGTTACCCCAACACTTCATATTCCTGATATGTGCCTGCTGTACCATGTACTTGTATGAAAAATGATCATGTTCTCTTTGTATTGCTTCTTTTGTGTGAAATCCCTGGTGTTCCTGCTAGTCCCCTTGCTTTCCTATTAAAAACTGGCCACACTAAGCAGGAGAGCACAGCGTGGTTAGTTCTCTAGCAATGCTGGGAACTCAGCCTGCTCTCTTCTAATAATCAGACTTGCCCTGACATGCCCCCGCTGCACAGCCATCCGCTGGGAAACTCAGTGTGCTGTTGCTTCACCTCTCCAGCCCTTATGCAGCTGAGAACAGAGGGGAATGTGATCACTTATATAAAAAAGGGGAAAAGGGTATTTATATATTTATTTGTATCTATACAAAAATGTTTTGCCTTTCATTTCTGTTTTAAACTGATTTGTTTTACAAGGTGATCATTTACAATCACTTAATTTTTTTTCATTTTACAATGGGGTGCCTCAAGATTGTGCATAATTTTAACCACTTCCAGACCAACACCATCATATGATGGCGGTCACTTTGAAGTGGAATACCGTTGTTATGGTAGCAGATAGCTACCATAACCCCGGTATCTTCTTTTAGTGTAGGCGATTCTGCACAAGATAAAAGTGGTCTCAGCGGCGGATTCGCCACGAGATCACTTTTATCAGCGGCAGGAGAGGTGCCCCCCCACCTGCCGCTTTCCGGTCATCTCTGCCGTTTACCGGACCCGCCGGCAGCGGCGGAGATGATCGCGTCCATCCCTCCCAGTGTCCAGGGACGTCACACGCTGCTTCCGCCCAACGGTCTTAAAGGACCCTTTTTTTTTTTGGGCTGTCACTTTTTTCAAAATGTATTATTTTTTTTTTTTTTTGCATTTTAGTGTAAATATGAGATCTGAGGTCTTTTTGACATATTTAGGAGGTCCTGGCATGCTTTTTTCTATTACAAGTAATGTTTACATTTCTTGTAATAGGACTAAAAGTGATCAAAATTTTTTTTTTAAAGAACAGTGTAAAGATAAAAATTAAAAAGTAAAATAAATGTGAGCTCACATGCAGAAGCGAACGCATACGTAAGTCCTGCCCACATATGAAAACGGTGTGCAAATCACACATTTGAGGTATCACTGCGATTGTTAGAGCGAGAGCAATCATTTTAGCAAAATACCTCCTCTGTAACTCAAAAATACTAACCTGTAGAATTTTTTTAAACGTCGCCAATTGAGATTTTTATGTTGCAAAGTTTGTCGCCATTGCGCGAGCGGACACATTTTTGAAGCATGACATGTTGGGTATCATTTTACTCGGCGTAACATTATCTTTCACAATATGGAAACAAATTGGCCTAACTTTACTGTTGTCTTATTTTTTAACTCCTAAAACTGATTTTTTTCCCAAAAAAACGCTTGTAACGCTGCGCAAATACGGTGTGACATAAAGTTTTTCAATGGCCGCCATTTTATTCTCTAGGGTGTTAGAAAAAAAAACATATATAATGTTTGGGGGTTCTAAGTAATTTTATAGCAAAAAAAAATGGTTTTAACTCGTGAACACCGAACCCAAAAAACAGGCTCGGTCTTGAAGTGGTTAAAGGGCGCCTTGACTGAAAAAAGGTTGGGAAACACTGTCCTAATCTTTCAAAATTGAAGAGGGGAAAAAAGTATTCTTATATATCACTTTCTCAGAAGTTTTGCAATAGATTTTGGTTCTCTGAGCGGAACATTTAATAATTCACAACATAATAATTCCTTCATCTTTCCAGGCAACAAATCCCATTTAGCTAATTTGTTATCTTTTTTATTATGTTTTGCTCCTTTTAAAAATAAGACTTTAATACTGCATTTGCGCTATGCACCCCCATTCCTGACAAGCATTATTCATTAACTTTTTTTATTTTTATTTTAACTTTCTGGCAGCTGCCTCCCTGGGTATTTGTCCTAGTTGCCATCCCAGCTCATGCAGACAAGCTTTGTGTTTTACAAAAGTATAGGCATACACATAATAAAATGTTATGAGTGCTTAAAGTACTACTTACGCTCATTTAGACATAACTGTGTGCTGCCTTATTTCTTACTAGAGAAAACCATTTTGTTGACTTTGTTAATAAATGTGATAAAACAGTAGCATCAGTCACCCAAATGAGCATAATTTAAAGATAACGAAGCATAACTTATTTTAGGAAGAGTAATTATCCCTTTTGAATGGCATAGTGTATTTGTTAATGCAGAGCATGATGGTAACACTTTGTACCTTATAGCAGAGACTACAGGCTGTTCTGTCTGCTTCTTCCTCACTTAATTTCCTGGCGCTTTTTAACTTCTCCACTCTCAATCAGATTTTAATTGTCAGTGTTTTTTTTTTCTTTCAACTTCCATTATGCAAATATAAAACAGAGACCACCATACTGCCACTAGGGTTATTATACCCACAGCTGGCACCTGAAGAAAACAGCATGATTACACTTGCCCAAGACTTCATATAGAGTCCTGTGCAAGCTGTGCCTAGATAGTACCCTGATTGGCTTGACCAATCATAGCTGTCCTTAAAAAAAAAAAAAAAAAAAAAAAAGCAGTATGTGCTGATTATTCGCAACTAATGGCGTGTGTGGCTGGGGCAGCATGAATAAAGATGCGTGTTTTAATGAAAATTGCACACCGGGAATAAATGCAAAGCAGAAGAAAGAACAACGTTAAATTGCTCATACAAAATTACTCACTTGAATGTGTGTTCTAGCAAATTAGTGACACTGATGTTTACTAAAAGGGCAATTTGAGAGCTGTCTATCTGTTCCCTATGCAGCTTGTCTGCACCCAGTGTTCACACAGCTCCCTGGTACAATGAATGAAAGCTTGCTCTGCTCCCAGGAATAGCTGTAAGATGTAAATGAAACATATCATTTTGTTTTAATACCCTCTAATATCTGGGAGCTAGTAAAAATCACAGGTATATGCTGGTGCTAATTAAGAAAAGGAATAAAATTGCCACCTTACAATTAGTGTAGTAAAAGCCGTGAAAGTGTGAAATTATATACTCATTCTTTCTTATAATTGAAATGTTTCAGTGCTTCTAGTCAAGCGTACATGTAACAGATACAGGAGTTTTAATTTAATTGTTACCAAGAATCTATAACAGACTAGATCTTTCTGTCGATCTCTCGAGTAATTAAAATAGCTTTTGTGACCAGATCAGATGGCCTTTAAATTGCATGTTTGTATTAAAGCCTCCACTGTCAATTATAAGCATATGATAATTAATTTAAGATTTCAATGGCCATATAAAGGTACAGGGCTGGCGTTATTAAAAAACTATGAAACAACTATATACTCCACCAAACTGCACATTGCTTGAACTCTGTAGAGTCTCGGGACTCCTCTGAACAGCCCCGGTATTCCCTGATATACTATAATGAATGAAACAATAAAATAATCTTAATATATTTATGTTGGTGTTTTACCTTCCAATGGTGCTTGTGCCTTGTGGTAAGAATGACCCTCTTATTAGAAATCATTTTAAAGGAGTTGTAAAGGCAGAAGGTTTTTTTTATCTTAATGCATTAAGATAAAAAGCCTTCTGTCTGCAGCAGCCCCCCCCCCCAACACTTACCTGAGGTTCCTCTCTGTCCAGTGATGTCCACGGGTGTCTCAGCCATCCCAGATTCTTCCTACTGATTAGCTGAATCACAGCCAAAATCACAGTCAAAGTTAGCTAGCCAATCAGGAGAAAGAGGGGACAGGGCTCAGTGTCTGAATGGACACAGGGAGCTGTGACTCGGCTCGGGTGTCTCCATAGCAAGCTGCTTGCTGTGGGGGCACTGAACAGGAGCGAGGAGCCACTGTAACAGAGCAGTTAAGTATAATATGTTTGGTTTTTTTATAGGAAAAAACAATACTTTACTATCACTTTAACCACTTCAATACCGGACGTTTATACCCCCTTCCTGCCCAGACCAATTTTTTTTAGCTTTCAGCGCTCTCACACTTTGAATCTCAATTACTCTCTCATGCTACACTGTACCCAAACAAAATTTTTATAATTTTTTTCACACAAATAGAGCTTTCTTTTGGTGGTATTTAAGAACCTCTGGGTTTTTTATTTTTTGCGACATAATTGAAAAAAGTGCGAACATTTTGAAAAAAAAACACTTTTTTTTTAGTTTCTGTGATAAAATTTTGCAAATAAGTAATTTTTGTCCATAAATTTTGGCCAAAACCTATACTGCTACCTATCTTTGGTAAAAATAACCCAAATAAGTGTATATTATTTGGTCTGTGTGAAAGTTATAGAGTCTACAAACTATGGTGCAAATCATTGAAAATTGATCACACCTGATGCACTGATGGCCTATCTCATTTCTTGAGGCCCTGAAATGTCGGGAAAGTACAAATACCCAACAAATGACCCCATTTTGAAAAGTAGACATTCCAAGGTATTTAGCAAGAGGCATGGCGAGTTTTTTGAAGTTGTACTTTTTTCCCACAATTCTTTGGAAAATTAAGAAATTATTATTATTATTTTTTTTTTGCACAAAATTGTCAAAACAACAAGTTATTTCTCA
>BLSH010347747.1:1313991-1331486 GCA_018402905.1 Glandirana rugosa
ACAGTGGTTGGGTAGATTCATTGGCTCATGGATAGACGTCGGGTAGTCTCATGGGTTCATGGAAAATGGTTAGGTAGTCTAATGGGCTCATGGACAGAGGTCGGGTAGTTTCATGGGCTCATGGATAGACGTCGGGTACGGAGTATCTTATATGGAGCCCACAAACGAAAGGTTTTATCCCAGTAAAACCCCCATTAAGGTGACAGGACCACCGGGCCCCGGAAGTTTTCACACTATCCATACTTACTTTAAAATACACATTAAATACGAGGATCTTGCGGACTGCCACGAGGGACGTACAAGCCGGAGACATACACCGGTCCCCACCGTCAGGCGTTCTAGGAGCATAAATTACACATAAAATTTCATTCATACCTATCACACTTTTGAAGGCCCCGGGCCACCAGGACAGTGGAATTACCCCCAAAATGACCCTATTTTGGAAAGCAAACACCCGAGGTATATTCTATGAGGCATGGGCTGCAGATAGGTACTCGGGTACTTTGATGGGCTGGAGACAGGTACTCGGGTAATCTGATGGATTGGTAAAAGGTACTTGGGTACTCTGATGGGCTGCAGATAGGTACTCGGTTACTTAGATGGGTTGGTGACAGGTACTCGGGTAATCTGAAAGGCAGGTGTACAGGTACTCGGGTACTCTGATGGGCTGGTGAGAGGTATTCGGGTACTCTGATGGGCAGGTGACAGGTACTTGGGTACTCAGGTGGGCAGGTGACAGGTACTCGGGTACTCAGGTGGGCTGGTGACAAGTACTCGGGTATGCTGATGGGCTGGTGACAGGTACTCAGATACTCTGATGGGCAGGTGACAGGTATTCAGGTATTCTGATGGGCAGGTGACAGGTACTCGGGTACTCTGATAGACAGGTGACAGGTACTCGGGTACTCTGATGGTCTGGTGACAGGTACTCTGATGGTCTGGTGACAGGTACTCGGGTACTCTGATGGTCTTGTGACAGGTACTCAGGTACTCTGATGGGCTTGTGACAGGTACTCGGGTACTCTGATGGGCTGGTGACAGGTACTCGGGTACTCTGATGGGCTGGTGACAGGTACTCAGGTAAACAAAAATTTATTTATATATATATACACTGAGCAGAATTATAAACGCAACACTTTTGTATTTGCCCCTATTTATCATGAGCTGAACTCAAGTGCTGCGTTTATAATTTTGCTCAGTGTATGTATGTATGCATGTATGTATGTATATATATATATATATATATATATATGTGAGTGTAGTTATTACAGGTACCGGGTACTTGTATTGCGCTGTCAGTTTAGGCAGCACTTTACATAATATACTGTACATTCACTTCTGTCTCTGCCCTCATGCAGCTTACAATTATATATATATATATATATATATATAATTTTACAGTATCTCACAAAAGTACACCCCTCACATTTTTGTAAATATTTTATTATATCTTTTCATGTGACAACACTGAAGAAATTACACTTTTCTACAATGCAAAGTAGTGAGTGTACAGCTTGTATAACAGTGTAAATTTGCTGTCCCGTCTAAATAATTCAACACGCAGCCATTAATGTCTAAACAGCTGGCAACAAAAGTGAGTACACCCCTAAGTAAAAATGTCCAAATTGGGCCAAATTTGCCATTTTACCATGGCCATGTCATGTGACTTGTTAGTGTTACAAGGGCTCAGGTAGGAATGGAGAGCAGGTGTCTTAAATTTTGGTGTTATCGCTCTCACTCCCTCATACTGGTCACTGGAAGTTCAACATGGCACCTCATGGCAAAGAACTCTCTTGAGTATCTGAAAAAAAGAATTGTTGCTCTACATAAAGATGGTATAGGTTATAAGAAGTTTGCCAAGACCCTGAAACTGAGCTGCAGCATTGTGGCCAAGACCATACAGCGGTTTAACAGGACAGGTTCTCGTTGTGGTCAATCATAGGAGTTGAGTGCACGTGCTCAGCATCATATCCAGAGGTTGTCTTTGGGAAATAGATATATGAGTGCTGCCAGCATTGCTGCAGAGGTTGAAGGGGTGGGGGGGGGGGGTCAGCCTGTCAGTGCTGAGACCATATGCCACACACTGCATCAAATTGGTCTGCATGGCTGTCATCCCAGAAGGAAGCCTCTTCTAAAGATGATGAACAAGAAAGCCCGCAAACAGTTTGCTGAAGACAAGCAGACTAAGGACATAGATTACTGGAACCATGTCCTGTGGTCTGATGAGACTAAGATACACTTATTTGGTTTAGATGGTGTCAAGCGTGTGTGGTGGCAACCAGGTGAGGAGTACAAAGACAAGTGTGTCTTGCCTACAGTCAAGCATAGTGGTGGGAGTGTCATGGTCTGGGGCTGCATGAGTGCTGCCGGCACTGGGGAGCTACAGTTCATTGAGGGAACCATGAATGCCAACAACATGTACTGTGGCATACTGAAGCAGAGCATGATCCCCTTCCTTCAGAGACTGGGCCGCAGGGCAGTATTCCAACAAGATAATGACCCCAAACACACCTCCAAGCCAACCACTGCCTTGCTAAAGAAGCTGAGGGTAAAGGTGGTGGACTGGCCAAGCATGTCTCCAGACCTAAACCCTATTGAGCATCTGTGGGGCATCCTCAAATGGGAGGTGGAGGAGCGCAAGGTCTCGAACATTCATCAGCTCTGTGATGTCGTCATGGAGGAGTGGAAGAGGTCTCTAGTGGCAACCTGTGAAGCTCTGGTGAACTCCATGCCCAAGAGGGTAAAGGCAGTGCTGGAAAATAATGGTGGCCACACAAAATATTGACACTTTGGGCCCAATTTGGACATTTTCACGTTTGTTCCCAGCAGTCTAGACATTCATGACTGTGTGTTGAGTTATTTTGAGGGGACAGCAAATTTACACTGTTATACAAGCTGTACACTCCCTGCTTTATATTGTAGCGAAGTGTCATTTCTTCAGTGTTGTCACATGAAAATATGTAATAAAATATTTACATAAATGTGAGGGGTGTACTCACTTTTGTGAGATACTGTATGAATATATATATATATACACACAAAACCTAAAAACAAAATCCATAACTATTAACAAGGTCATCAAAGGTCACAATGGACATCCTTGTGAAACTGAAAGTAATTTCAGGATATTTGCTCAGCTCACCATACATGTTTGCAAAATATCTAGAAGAAATATGGTTCAAAAGCAAAGGATGTGTCCATTAGTGACGACAATGGATTGTCCTGTATTGTAGCTGCATTCTTATAAATAGCAGCCTCCACAATATAAGCAGCAGCACTATTTCACGAACCATTCAAGTAAGGTGATCCATGATGATTGCAATAAAAAATTGCTCTCACAGTGATTTTTCTGCTCTCTCACATTGAAAATAGCGACTGGAATAATTTTGTATTGCATTGTGATCATTTGGGAGTAAAAAGTGAGCTGAGAGGAGTGTTTGTGAAAAAAAAAAAAAACAATTATGCTCAAAAACACGCATAAGCACACAAAAACACTTATATGCACACAAAAACACGCAATACAAATGTGCAACAATGTACAAGCTTCTTCAAGTTTTGAGGCAGAGAAATAAAAGCGCAACCACCTGTAAAAGCAGCTTTTCTTTTGAGCTGCAGTAGGCCTGAGCCCTTAGTTGTAGTTTATTAGCAGTCTTGAAAATGTCCCATGTCTTTTTGACACGTTTACTTTTGTTATTTTAGTTTATTTATACCTTTGTTATGCACACCCCATTTTAGTTTTTTACTACTGTTATCTAACATAATGCATTAGTTATGTTACATTGCTTACAAAGTTAAATATTTTATTATATGAGGCCCTGTTATTGAGTGATATTGTCCTCATTCAGTGACCACTTTTTGATGAGAAATCATAAAATGCATACATTATGCAGTTGTGTCATTGTTATTTATTTATGTGTTACTTGTGGTAGACTTTTTCTGTTTTTTCATCATTTGTAACCTTAGCATACTGTCTGTTTCTGCAGTAGTAACTTGGCCCACCGGTACTACCTGGCTACAGATCCAGTAACTGGGGATCTTTATGTTTCGGATGCAAACACTCGCAAAATATATCGTCCTAAATCGCTGACAGGAGCAAAGGATTTGATCAAGAATGCGGAAGTCATCGCTGGCACAGGAGAACAGTGTACACCATTTGATGAAGCAAGGTGTGGAGAAGGAGGAAAAGCAGTAGAAGCAACGCTAACAACCCCAAAAGGTAATTCACATTAAAGTGGATTTTCAGTCATTTCAAATAACTGGTTCTGGCTTCTCTTCCTCTCCAACAACTGGAGATTACGCCTTATTTTTTATGTGTTTGGACCTTCTTTCTCACCTAGACAAGAATGATATAGCGCACACCCTCCCCTCCACTGTCTCCTGGAAGGTTCACATAATTTTCTGACAAGATATGGCACAGGTCTTTGGGACCGAGCAGGGTCACACGTAGGAGGCTCATGCTGTTAGACATGAAGGTGTGCATGTATATGCATGGGAAACCCCAGATGTGCTGCAGGTCTCTGCTGGGTCCCAAAGACTGAGTAAAGATCTTTGGTACATCTGCCCATGCTTCAAATATTCAAATTTGGTGGCATAAACAGCAAAAACAGTGAAAGCAGGGTCTCTATGCTGGAAGACTCGATTCAAGCGGATTCTAAAGAGTTGCGGGCCTTACAGCTGCAGGTCAGACGGTTGCAGGAACGTGCTATTGACACCAAAAACCGTCTTAGACTAAATAATATTTGTATCTTGGGCCTGCCTGAAAGAACTGAGGGGGCCAAATAAACGGAATTTGCTGAGCAATTATCGATTACTCTTCTGGGCCTGGATAATGTGCCACCCACCTTTGTGGTGGAGCAGGCACATAGAATCCCACCAATACCACCTAAACCTGGGATCCCTCCTAGGCCTTTCTTATTATGACTATTAAATTATAAATAGGATCCTGGCGGCTGCTTGGGCGAAACCAGACATACCTTTTGATAATACCAAGTTATTATTTTTCTCAAGAAGTTCAGCAACGTCGTAAGTCCTATACGAAGGTCCGTAAGAGACTTGGAGAAAAGGGTATACGATTCAGTCTCCTCTACCCTAGCAGACTGCGTATTATGGATGGTGGACATTGTTCTTTGATACCTCTGCTGCCTCTGCTTGGCTGGATGCTCGCTAAGTGAACTATTATCCTGTACTGGGAGCTCTAACAAGTGCTTCCATGGACCCTTACTGAGCCACCCTTGGTACCAACTACAGCCCCTCTTCCCTCGCCCTGGAACATTGATCTGGTGTGGGAATAGGGAAGCTGCCTCACCCAGGGTCTTTTCCCTCCACCTTTCTTCCTCTCCCCCCTTCTTTTTTTCCTTTTTTCCCCCTTTTTTTGCTCTTTTTTTCAGAGAACTAATTATGCTCTCAGTATATAGGAAAAGTACACTACAGTTGCCTATTTTTGTATATCTTGGGACAAGGCCTTCGCTATGCCTCCTTGGTCTTTTTGTTTTTGGATGGTATTAGAGATCGGCAGGGAGGGCGTGTTTTTGTTGTTCGTTTATACATCTTTTTTTTTTTTAAATTGCTCACCTTAATGTTTGCTGCTCTTAGACCCCTTTCACACTGGGGCCGCCCGAGCATTAGCGATAAAGTGCCGCTAGTTTAGCGATGCTTTACCGCTGTTATAGTGGGCTTTGACGTCACTATTCGGGTGGCAGCGGGGCACTTTTAACCCCTAAGAAGGGGTTAAAAGGGGTTAATAGCGCCGGCGTGCTGCGCTTCCGAAGTGGTGTACAGCCACTTGGGAAGCGCTGCCCATTCATTTCAAAAATGCTGCTTGCAGAACTTTTTTTCCCGTCATGCAAGCATACCGCCCCAGTGTGAAAGCACTCGGGCTTTCACACTGGGGTGCATTAGGAGGCAGTTTAGAGGTGCTTTATAGGCACAATTTTTATCTCAAAAACCCTGTAAAGTGCCTTAGTGTTAAAGGGGTATTCAGACCAATCACATCACAATGCAATGTTTTATTCAAGTATAATGTTCTTTACTCTCTAGATGACATCTTGTGATCAAGAGGTTCTCTATTCTGTCATGGAATGTCCGTGGTCTTAATTCTAAATTTAAAAGAGCATTGCTTTTCAGGCATTTGAAAATCCACTCTCCATATATAGTGCTACTCCAAGAAACGCATCTTATGGGCAGCAAACTTTTAGCAAGAAGCCATGGGTACAAAAGGCCCATCACACTACATATTCTACATTCTATAGAGGGGTTTCGATGTTGATTAGCAAGTCTTTACCATGCACAGTGGAAAATGTATTCTCTGACCCCCAGGGTAAATATGTTCTGGCTGTGTTTCTCCTGTGGGTCCAGAGATATATAGTTGTCAATGTGTATGCCCCGCCCCTTTCTCAGGGACTCTTCTATATAGTTTGTCAGAAAAAAATTCCTTATATGGCCCAGCTATGTTATTGATAATGGGAGACTTCAATCTACACTTGACCTTGTTTTGGATAGACCAACCTCCCCCAAATACGTTTCCGGAGAGCTTTCGACTTGGGTACAGATGGCAGGCCTGATAGAGATTTGGCGATGGAAAAACCCATTAATTAGAACATCTTGTTTTTCAACTTCATATAAAACGGCTTCTTGTATAGATTTGGCCTTTGCTAATCCAGCTATATTAGCAGATATGGTAGATGTTAAATATCTGCCTAGCGGGTTATCTGATCATGCCCCTCTAATGCTTACACTTCATCTTTATCACTTTCAAGATGCAGCCCAGTGGAGATTGGGAACCCGTTGGATCTCACATCCAGATGTAGTTAATAAAATTCTGCTCCTTTTAGCAGAATACTGGGTGTTTAATGTAGGGTCTTCCCCTCCAGCAATTATATGGGACGGCTTTAAGGCCTCTGGGAGAGGACAATATATATCGGCCATTAAGGCGGTTCATAGGGCTCAACGGGCAAATGCTTTACATGTCATAGTGGATGAAAGAACAGCTCAGTATGCTGCAGACCCCTCAGAGGCTAATTTTAATGCTTTACTACATGGCAAACAAGCCCTGCATCTGCATATGGCTAAGGTCACAAGGATGGATCTATATAAAAAGAAACAATTCCTTTGAGCAGGGGGATCGCAATGGTCATTTTTTGGCCATGGTGGCCCAAACTAACAACCTAA
This sequence comes from Glandirana rugosa, assembly GCA_018402905.1. Lineage (NCBI taxonomy): Eukaryota > Metazoa > Chordata > Amphibia > Anura > Ranidae > Glandirana > Glandirana rugosa. Next base: position 1,321,159 of record BLSH010347747.1, read on the forward strand.
TATCCCGATATCGGAAATATGTACCCCATCAGGAGATCTGACTTCCACACAGCCTTCTGGAGACCTTTCGGCAATTTTATCAGACACTATACAACTCCCAGTTGTCTCCTGATTTCCAGCCAACCGAATTAGCGGCTTGGCTGGACTCAGTTGCACTGGCCTGGCTCACAGACAATCAGAGGGAGGCGCTAGTACGCCCTATAACATTGGAGGAAGCCCTTTCGGCCATTGGTTCTTTTTCTATGGGGAAGTCACCAGGACCAGATGGCCTTCACATTGAATTTTATAAAGCCCATGGAGACCTTCTTGCTCCTGCATTGGCTTCCCTTTACTCTTAATTTTTTGAAAGAGGGAGCTCTGCCGGACTCAATGAGACATGCCCATATAGTTTTAATTTATAAACCACCAAAAGACCTATCTTCTTGTGCCTCATATAGGCCTATTGCCGTATTGAATGTAGACTTTAAAATTTTGACTAAACTTATCTCCCGACGATTACAACCCTTGATGACTAGTATTATTGACCCAGATAAAACAGGGTTCATGGCCGGTAGGGCTACAGATGTGAACTTGCAGAGACTATATACAGTACTAATATTCATGCTTCACATCTCAATATAGGATCTAGGGTTGTCACCTCCCTAGATATAGAGAAGGCTTTTAATACTATTGAGTGGCCTTTTTGTGGGAGGTGTTCCGCAGAATGGGCTTCCCAATGGTCTTTATAGAATGGCTGCAGGTCATATATAGATATCCCACAGCTGCAGTAAAAATGGGGGGAAGGCTGTCAACTCCCTTTTGACTATTTAGGGGGGTTGTCCCTTGTCTCTGACCCTTTTTGCCATTGCTATGGAGCCTTTTGCAGAGGCTCTTTGTACCTCCCCAAACTTCCAGGGGTTGCAGATTGGCTGGTTGGAGGAGAGGATAGCCCTGTATGCCGATGACCTTTTATTGTTTCTGAATGATGCCGGACCCTTTCTCCAAGGGGCCTTACAGATTTTGGACTCCTTTTTCAATGGTCACTGGGCTGAAGGTAAATTGGACTAAGTCCTTGTTTCCAACAGGCACCAAGGCCCGGAACACATCTTCGAATGATATCCCATTGCAGTGTGTAGAGAATTTTAAGTACTTAGGAGTTGTAATCTCTCGCCAAGCCTCTGAATTAATCTCCATGAATTTGACCCCGATCTTAGGTGATATTGGGTCAAAGTTGAAGATGTGGAAGTCTCTACCATTATCTCTATTGGGACTCATTAGTCTGTTAAAAATTAAAATTATAACAAAACTTATGTATCTGTTTAGACATTCTTCTCAGTGGCTACATGGTTCCTTTTTTACAAGACTAAATCAACTTTTTTCACCCTTTTTATGGGGATGAAAAATCCCAGGTATAAATTGACCACCCTAATGCGCCCCTGTGACCAGGGAGGTCTAGCTTTCCTGGATCTATATAAATATTTTCTAGCCACTCAGCTGGTTACAGCCGCATGCTGGCTGAATCCTGATTTGTCTAACTTATCCATCCGGCTGGAAGCTGTGGTGGTAGGATCAATAGAACAATAGAAGATCTTAACCTCCTTCTGTTTAAGGGTCATAGGGCACCTTACCATCTGACTGCTCCAATGCTAAATACTATTCGAGCTTGGGAGGATAGCCTTAGATGTGAGCATTATCTTAAGAACACAATCTCCCCAAATGGCCTTCTTTGGTTAAATCCTACCTTTTCTCAATTTTATAAATTACCAGAGCCTATTGCATGGACTAAATATAATATCAAATTAGTCCCCCAGGTGGTCACTGATTGGAAATTGTGTACTTTCTCCACACTTACCTTAAATTTTAATCTGCCTAGCTCCCATTTATTTAGATACTTACAGCTTTCCCATGCTTTCCATGCCCAGTTTCCACATGACAGTCTAATGATCACACAATCCACTCTAGAATCAGTACTCCGAATCTTTGGAGAAATACACTTCAAGACTGTACTCCCATTTTATTTTAATCCCCCTCCCACCCTTGGAGGGTCTTGGAGCTAGGTGGGTGTGGGATATACCGGATCTGGACATGGAGGACTGGAGGGGTTTTGTGGGATTTTCCTCTTCAATCTTTGATATCTCTGAGACATTGTTTGAACCAATTTAAATAGGTACATAGAGAATATCTTATACCACACAGACTTCATAAGATAAATTCTGGATGCTCTTCTGAGTGTTGGTGGTGTGGTGCGGCTCGGGGGACTTCTCACACATTTTCTGGACCTGTTCACCTACAGCTATTTTTTGGGTGGAAGTGGTAGATCTGTTGAATTATATTACTTCCACCCCTCTGCCGGTTTCAATGTCGGTATGTTTACTGGGTTTGGTGGAAACTACTCTGCCTACAGTGTCAAATCGGGTGTTTGCCAATATTACATTATTTTATGCGAGAAAAGCTATTGCTTTACATTGGAAGAAACCCTCTTCCCCTATGCTTCTATACTGGAAATGATTGGTCAATAATAATCTCCCACTGTATAGAGACACTTACACAAATAGGGGATATCCCAGTAAGTATGCCAAGGTCTGGGCCAAGTGGCTGGATAAGCCTTACATGGCATCTAATGCTCACGGGGGCTATTGACTACAGTGTAAACTTTTTCATATATAGGTTGGTTGGGGCAGCTGTGGATAGAATTGACCTAAGTCTATTACTGTCACACTGTGTATGGGTTGATCACTAATATGATAAGCGGTATGGCCTAGTTTCCAGCTGATATTTTTTTATTAATTATTTCTTTTTTTTATTTTTAAGAGCTCGCTCTTATGCAATGTGATTGGACTGTGATCTTGTAATAATATTTTAGCACAATGCGTATATTGTTTTTTTTTTTCTTGGTTGTTTGTTAAAAAAGGAAATGAATAAAAAGATTTTTAAAAAAAGATGATGGCATGGCAGAGGAGGTGGGGATTCAGTATATTGGGGGAACTGAAGTTCCTCATTAAAGGTTAACTTTTTTTTTAGCTTTGTATGGAGAAGATAAGGGTTAGACCCTTTGTCAGGTTTTATTATTGTCTGTGGCCCCACTGGAAAGATTCAATGTATATATGCATTCTATAGTAGTATGGAGCACTACAGAACATTCAGGAATGGCAGTGATGGATGTAAACAAACCATAGCTGTCACTTGAAGTTAAGTTTAGTTAGCTTAGTTCAGAGGAAGAGGCTAAAAGAATAATGCACTTATTCCTTAACACGCAACATCTAATTTTGAAGAAAATTATGAACAAAAAAGTGATTCACCCAAGAACAAAATGCAAACAGGATAGCCTAATGTTTATAGAAGTGTTTCTCAACCCTTTTTTCAATCAAGGCACTCTTTAACATTATGTGTTATCTCAAGGCACTGCATTCTAAAATGTGAAAAAAAATGAAATACTATTTTTATATTTCGTAGCAACATCCACACATGTAGGACGCCCAACGTTAAATGTAATTTATTCCTTCAATGCAAATACACCTTTGCACACTGATACTCGCTAGTATTTCAGTGTTTCTTTTCTCCCTCAGTTTCTCTCCCTCATTCAGCTAATGTGACCCCAATGCTGATGGAGGGGAGCAGGGGAGGGGGCAAAAAAAATGCTGTGCAGGTACCCGACCTCCTCCTTATCAACCAATGTCATAATTGGTTGCTAGGATGCCAGCAGCTAATATTGTAATGATGCACAATGAACATCTGTGCACAGTGAACACCTTTTTTGTAACTAAAAGGCAGGCTCGATCCACCTGCTGCCTTGAATACAGTTTTGGGCCATTTTTAGGCATTTTGCCAAGGCACCCTTGAAGAAACCTGAAGGCACCCTGGTTGAAAAAGGCTGGGTTATAGTATATTTCTATTAAAAACAAGGAAGGTAATTTCATCAGGTTTTTTACTATAGAAAGTACATTTCATCCAGCAATATGTAAAGTTGAAATCAGCAAAGACAACAATCTGTGAAAACACACACACACACACATGCTAGTAAAAGTAAGAAAGTTAGCATATAAAGAGTAGAGAAGGGGACTGTGGAATGGGAGGGAGGGGGAAGAGTCACAGAGGTGAGAATGATGATAAAAATGTTTGATAGAGATTGAGAAGGCTGAAGTCCTCATTGATTCTGTTATCTCTTGTGTAAAACAGAATTATTTATCATTCGAGTTCAAAGTGTTTATGTTCTGAGTACTCTTAATATTTCAAAATTATTCATGTTTTCCATACAGTGGTTTACTTATGGGAAATTATGTCCCACCGGTGTGCGGTAATCATCTTCCTTGTGTTCTTAATGTTGTGTCTATGTAAATTCGTTATTTTTTGTAATGCCTGTCCTGGCTTACTATTGTCATATCCCTAGCTGCATTTGTTGCGTTCAAGCAGAATTAAACTCAATTTTTTTTTGTAAATGGGCCCCCAGGAGGTTTATGCCATAATGTGCTAGTGTGCAATGAATAATAGCACATTATGGCAGACTTACCTGTCAAATGAAACTCATCAGCTCTGTGCTGTCAGCACTCCAGCTGGTCCTAGGCTCTTCCATCTTCTCCTTGTCTTCTTTCCTGGTTCCTCTGTTTCGCCTCTTGAATGACTGAACTGTAAAGACGTCACTCCTGCGCATAGTCATGGGAGCCACTTCATTATGGTGTCGTAAATGTACTGTGCATGCGCAGCTCGCTGTACATTACTGCTGACAATCTGAGAGAAGCATTTGACAGAAGAGACCACTAGGGTCTTTTCTGTTATAAAAACCCTACTTGTCAGCAGTTTTAAAAAAATTGAGTTCAATTCCGTTGTAAATAAGGTACACCACATTACTGGAGGTGCAGCTGTATGATCCAATAATACTGAAGGTCCCTTTTATGTGTGTGACACTTTTTAATTGTGTGGCTGCACAGTTTTCACCATTTATTGTTGCAAGGTTTTGTTCAGTTGTTTGTATCACTGTCCTCAGTAAAAGTTTCCTGCTCATTAATTTATCTGAGGTTGGGTGATTGCCTGAAGGTCAGCAAGGGAGGTTGTTGGAAGATTTCTTCCAACGTTTCATCCTCTGTTATGATAGGTTGCAGGTCTTTGATTATCTATTTTATCCCCTCTAATGCTGGATAGCATGTGGTTACTATAGGTATACAGCCATTTGTTTTTATTTCTCGTTGTACTGTAGGTGATTTTCTCTTTGGGTTTTCAAGGCAACATGTATTCTTGCACAGATGGTTTTGTTGCTGTAAGCTGTCTAATGAAAGGATTATGCTAGTACTCTAAAACGATTAGGGCAAGGTATTCTATTTTGAATTCAGAGTAAGTTCTGATTCACACCATAGGTCCCAAATTTTATTAATTTAAGAGATCAATTTCTCCTTCCATGTATAAATTTCTTATGTGGAATGATTTGGTTAACAGTCTCCACTGGAATACACTTGGAGGGTATAGGTTCATCCATCAAGTAGCTTATAGTACCTTATAGTACCTTATAGGCCATACATAATACTTCCCTGTAGTAAATGAGACGTAGTAAATAAGCAAAAGGGCAATCACTTGCCTCCAGAAATCAGTATATCCAGGAAATATGAAATAAGGCATATACAGTACAATCTGCCTGGATTGGGCTCATTGAATGCAGTTAGAGGTGGACATACATCCTATTTTGTGTAGTTTTACAATAGATAAATACCTATACCTATAAATATCTATAAACCTGACCCCATCCACACAAGCCTTGCCTATATGTATATAACCATATCTGTTTATGCAAAAACCTAGAGTCTAAAAATACACTATATTTGTACAATGAATACAGTTGGCAGGTGTGAATAAAGCATACTTGATAAAAGTAAATAGCATATCTTAATTTTAACCTCTTCCTGCCCATGCTATAGACGAAAGACGACTACAGCGCTTGCCATGTACGTCCTCCCGTGCCTGAGCTGCTTGAGCGCCCTCTGTGGGGTGCACGTGGCTCGCTCTGTGATCAGTGAATCAATGAGACTCGGCTGATCACAGATCAGAGTAAGGGGCTGATCCCCGCCCTTTACCATATGATCAGCTCTCAGCCAATGACAGCTGATCATGTGATGTAAACAGAGCCGGTAATCTGCTTTTTTTCCCTCACGCTGGCAGCGTGAGGAGAAAAAGAAAAAGCCGATTACTGTCTGGAGTATATGGGACATCGGTCCCGCACACTCAAGACCACACAGTGCCCATCAGTGCCACCTACCGGTGCCCACCAGTGCCACCTATCAATGTCAACCATTGCTGCCAATCAGTGCCCATCAGTGCTGCCAATCAGTGCCTCATCATCAGTGCTACCTATCAGTGCTGCCTATCAGTGTCACCCACCAATGCCCATCCACCTTTCAGTGCAGCCTATTCAGTGCCCACCAGTGCCGTCTCATCAGTGCCTATCAGTGCAGCCTCATCAGCGCACATCAATGAAGGAGAAAAATTACCTGTTTGCAAAATTTCATAACAAACTAAGATTTTTTTTTTTTTTCAAAATGTTCAGTCTTTTTTTGTTTAGCAAAAAATAAAAACCAGTAGTGATTAAATACCACCAAAAGAAAGCTCTATTCATGTGAAAAAAATGATAAAAATTTTATGTGGGTACAGTGTTGCATGACCGCTCAATTGTCATTCAAAGAGTGACAGCGCTGAAAGCTGAAAATTTGCCTGGGCAGGAAGGGGGTTTAAGTGCCCAGTAAGCAAGTGGTTAAAGTAAAACTGTGACCAGTAAATACGCTTACCACTTGCCCGCCGTGACTTGAAGGTGGCAAAGTGGTTCGTTATCGCAAAACACCGTCACCTGGCGGTGGCCGTGATAATGAGTATTGAGCTTCTGCGCTCACTGTGTTTCGGGGGGGGGGGCAGGGAGTGTGTAGGGCACACTCGATCTCCACCGGCTACCACGATGGCTCCCCCCACAGTGAGAGACCAAAGGTCCATGTATGTAAACACAGATCTCCATTCTGACAGAGGGGGAAGGGATGTGATCACAGGCTTCCTGTATATGGAAGCCGTGATCACTCCCCTCCCCCAGCCAGCCCAGCCCCCATACAGTTAGAACACACTGGGGGAACACAATTAACCCTTAGAGCGTCCCCTCCAGGTTAACCCCTTAACTGCCAATGGTATTTACAGAGTAATCAGTGCACTGATCGCTGTATAAATTCCAGTGGTCCCAAAAAAGTGTCAAAATGGTCCGACATGTCCGCCGCAATATCACAGTACCACTAAAAATCACAGATCGCTGCCATTACTAGTAAAATATAAAAAAAAATAAAAACCCCATAAATGAATTCTCATCATTCGTAAACGTGGCAACTTTTGCGCAAACCAATCAATAAACGCTGATTGCAATTTTTTTTTAACAAAAATATGAGGAAGAATGTAAGTCGGCCAAAAAAATGTTTTTTTATATATTTTTTTTTTGTTTGTATTTTAGCAAAAAGTAAGAAATATTGTTTTTTTTTTTTTTTTTGCTAAATTGTCGCTCTTTTTGTGTTTATAGCAGTGATCAGAAATGACGCATAGACAATCAAATACCACCAAAAGAAAGCTCTATTCGTGGGAAAAAAGGATGCCAATTTCGTTTGGGTACAACGTTGCACGGCTGCACAATTGTCAGTTAAAGCAACGCAGTGCCGAATTGGCTGTTGAATGGAGTGTACTAAGGGTCAGATTATCGGATGACAGGCTGTCGTACGAACATTTTCGTGTGTGCCTTTAGTGTAACTAATCTAACAATGAATGTCTCTAATTTCCCTCGATTTTTATATATGTTATATCTATTTGATGAATGCAAAAAAATAATCATTGGTCCTGCCAAAAGTTTTGTGAGCTAATAACTTGTGCTTTTTGCCTATGTTGCACTTTATAATCAGTTTTCATGGGACACTCCCAATTTGTATTACATTTTTGTTGGGTTTAGATACATTATAAGCATCACCTGCACCAGTCAGGCCATTTCTGTTCTTTTTCAAGGTAATTAAATTGGCTATGGTGAGCAGAGACAGAAAGCCATTATTGGACAGGCAGATACTTCAGGAGATACCTGCTGTCTATGACCACCTTAAAGAGGAGGTCCAGCCTCCTTCAGAAAAAAATATAAATCAGCAGCTACAAATACTGTAGCTGCTGACTTTTAATATTAGGACACTTACCTGTCCAGGGATCCCATGGTGTCTTCACCCCAGCCGATTTTTCCATCGGCTCTCGGGTGCTGCCACAGCCGTTGCTTGTAAGGGAAACCAGCAATAAAGCCTTGCGGCTTCACAGCCGGTGCCTGACTGTGCATGCATGAAGCACGCTGTACTTTGTGAATGGCCCTGCGGCGGGGGAAGGGGGGCCAGACTTCCTGGTGATCTCACCGTGGCAAAAGCGGGAAACCCACTCCAAAATGTGGCACCTGAGGGGGAGGAGGAGGCAGACACACGGAGCTTCCACTTTTGGGTGTAGCTCCACTTTAAATGATGTGTTCATACTTTAAGCTACATAACAAATTGGCAGATAGAAAATGCTATTTTTATTTATTTTATTTTTTTACTGTTGTGGGTCTTGGAAGTAGATAAGAAAAGTATAAATTGTTATTTGCACTCTGTGCTGTGTCTTGGTTGTTCTGACTTATTCTGCTCTTTCGTAAAGGCATCGCTGTGGATAAGAATGGATTAATCTACTTTGTGGATGGAAAGGTTATCAGAAGAGTGGATCAAAATGGAATAATATCAACACTGCTTGGATCCAATGACCTGACCTCTGCACGGCCTTTGACCTGTGACACAAGCATGCATATCAGCGAGGTATTGCCATGAACAATAATGATAGATGCTTGGTCTTCTAATCACTGTTTAAGTAGCTTACCGTGAAACTGAAAATTGCTTACCTGGCACATGCATATAGCTCATTTGGCTTGACAATATTGTAAAATCAATAGTATGTTTTAGTAAAATAATCACATTATCTTATGTGCAAAGTCTGCATCGAATGACGAGATGAAGCTTGTTTGACCAAGGGCTGAATCCACTTTACATTATACACACACACACACACTCACATATTTACACACACATTTAGAATTATATATACAGTGGGTACAGAAAGTATTCAGACCCCCTTAAATTTTTGCACCCTTTGTTATATTGCAGCCATTTGCTAAAATCATTTAAGTTCATTTTTTTCCCTTATTAATGTACACACAGCACCCCATATTGACAGAAAAACACAGAATTGTTGACATTTTTGCAGATATATTGAAAAAGAAAAACTGAAATATCAAATGGTCCTAAGTATTCAGACCCTTTGCTCAGTATTTAGTATAAGCACCATTTTGATCTAATACAGCCATGAGTCTTTATGGGAAAGATGCAACAAGTTTTTCACACCTGGATTTGGGGATCTTCTGCCATTCCTTCTTGCAGATCCTCTCCAGTCCTGTGAGGTTGGATGGTGAATGTTGGTGGACAGCCATTTTTAGGTCTCTCCAGAGATGCTCAGTTGGGTTTAAGTCAGGGCTCTGGCTGGGCCATTCAAGAACAGTCACGGAGTTGTGAAGCCACTCCTTCGTTATTTTAGCTGTGTGCTTAGGGTCATTGTCTTGTTGGAAGGTAAACCTTCGGCCCAGTCTGAGGTCCTAAGCACTCTGGAGAAGGTTTTCGTCCAGGATATCCATGTACTTGGCCGCATTCATCTTTGCCTCGATTGCAACCAGTCGTCCTGTCCCTGCAGCTGAAAAACACCCCCACAGCATGATGCTGCCACCACCATGCTTTACTGTTGGGACTGTATTGGACAGGTGATGAGCATTGCCTGGTTTTCTCCACACATACCGCTTAGAATTAAGGCCAAAAAGTTCTATCTTGGTCTCATCAGACCAGAGAATCTTATTTCTCACCATCTTGGAGTCCTTCGGGTGTTTTTTAGCAAACTCCATGCGGGCTTTCATGTGTCTTGCACTGAGGAGAGGCTTCCATCGGGCCACTCTGCCATAAAGCCCCGACTTGTGGAGGGCTGCAGTGATGGTTGACTTTCTACAACTTTCTCCCATCTCCTGACTGCATCTCTGGAGCCCAGCCACAGTGATTTTTGGCTTCTTCTTTACCTCTCTCACCAGGGCTCTTCCCCCCCTATAGCTCAGTTTGGCCGGACGGCCAGCTCTAGGAAGGGTTCTGGTCGTCCCAAATGTCTTCCATTTAAGGATTATGGAGCCTACTGTGCTTTTAGGAACCTTGAGTGCATCAGAATTTCTTTGTATCCTTGGCCAGATCTGTGCCTTGCCACAATTCTGTCTCTGAGCTCTTCAGGCAGTTCCTTTGACCTCATGATTCTCATTT
>BLSH010347747.1:1342509-1360732 GCA_018402905.1 Glandirana rugosa
TGTATATGATGACCTATCCGAAGATTTGTCTAGAGTAGATATTAACTAAAAGGGAACCAGACCGTAAGAAAGTACGACAACTTACGTTTTGAAACGATAGTACATTTGTAGAGTAAGAAATTGGTGAAGTTATGGTCCGTGAATCTTGTGAAGGGCGGGTCTGGTTAAAAGTCGAAAGTCGCGATAACGCTAAACTTACTGTTAACGTACCAGCACGCTGCGACGTGGGTTTGTTAGAAAAATAGTAAAACAAGGGCTTTATCTCGAAAGAAAACCACCATAAACTAGTGGGGACGCCAAAAATAAAAAACACGATGTTTATTTTTAAGTTTTGCATTCAACAGCATGAAAGAATGCCAGACCAAGGGAAAATCAATTATAGATGAGATCTGTTTAGAAGCCTATCCAGTAGTATATGTATAGACTTGATCATTAGCGACGTTTTGATATGTTGGCATCTATACCATATGAGTATAATAATTATTAGTAATGCTTCCCATTAGTAATACTAAGCACTGTCTATGGCAACATGATAGGCCACACTTTTATTAAACTTGCCAACTAGACTGTCATGCTATTAATTAATTTTTTTGACATAAAACTATGGTGTACTTAGTGTTTCTTTTTAAGTTGCAATACTGTATATAGGAAAATATTTTTTAATATTTTTTTTCTTTAAAGTTCCTCTGACATGCGGAAAATATATTTTTAATTTGAACATCAGGAGTGGACCTATGTGTTTACTGGGAAATCATTACATTTCCTTTCACTTTGAAATATACCTAAATGTGTGGTTGAAGTCCATCATGAATCAACAGAACTTCAGCCTTAGACTATTAGAGTTAAAAGAAATGCAATGTTTGTAAATAACCTTCATGAGAAAATCATTAAATGGTATAGTTAAACAGTAAAGAACATTTTTATGTGCCCTTTATGTGTATCCTCAGCAAGGCCATACTAGTCATGAAGTGAGTATTGGATTGGCATTAAAAAAACACCATTTATAGATATAAGAGGAAAGAGGATAAGTTAATCAGTGATTGCAGAGCTATGACTGGTATAGGAAGTTATATAAATTGCCTGCAGTTTACAATGTGCAAGATTGATTTGCTCTTCCTTTCCTAATTAGAGGTACAACTATTCTAGTCATAGGGGTTGCAGCAACATCTAAATCCACTTGGAAAGGTGCAGCCTGGCTGTAACCCCAGTATAAGATCCTGATGGCTCTCATAAGTGAGTTGCCCAATGCCTTTCCATGCACATTGCATTCTGCACAAGCTCCTGGAGTGCATGTTTCATATTATTCTCACAATGTGGACCTAATAACCAAATTGCTGTAAGTCGGTATGGCAAAGCCCAGATGGGTAATATTTGGGCCTCTATCCTGAGATGCCAAGTATCCAAAAAAGTATCTGAAATTATCTGATAGAAGAAATGAAAGTAACACTAACAGTTCTTCTTGCAGATCATTTCAATTATGAAAAATCAATCCTTCTGATATTAGAGGATTTCTGTCAATTGTGCAATCGGGTTAGTTGACAAGCTATTTTACTTGTTTCCAGAAATGAGAAGTTTGCCCTGGGCGAAAATGAAAAATAGCACATTTATATTTTAAAGGTTTATATGTACTGTATTTTTAAAAGTAAAAAAAAATGAGCAAAATATCTAGGGCACAAAGTCCCTTTTATAAAATAAATTGTGCCATGTCCACACTTAACCTTTGGCATTCCGAGACATAAAATGATATAATTGTTATGCTTTGTCAAGTAGACATGGTAGGATCAACTTCTGTGACCTTGACCTCCTTTCTTAATAATTGAAGCTATGTAATAACAGAATCTAACTTGGTCATAAAGCAACCATGAACTCACTTTCCTACTTGTAAAGCTGTCAAACCACTGGAATGGAATAAAGTAGCTGAGGAAATATTTTAACACATTGCCTTAATAATGTTTCAATTGGTAGTACATTTCTCATTTCTATAACTGATCATTTTACCCAACAAGAGCTTTTTATTAAAAACATTTTTAGTAATTTTTGCTTTTAAGAGAAAGTTTCAGTTGTGTTAATGTATTTGAAAAAACTTAACCAATAATGAAAAATGTGTATAATAAAACTGTATGATGTCAGTACATGTATAGATAGTATTCTAAACATTAATTCCCTTATTTTTTTAAAGTCTGTTGATGTAAAGGATAGGTTCACTTGTGTAAAGTGTTTTTGCTATTGCTCCTATACCCCTACTACAAACCTCAACTCCCCAGCTGCCTCCTTCATCTGCCACTACCTCTTGGCCTTTAAAAATGGAGGTCACGGGCCGATCACTATAACACTGCCAGGGGTGGATTCACCTTTAAAAAATATAGTCCCTGTTGAGAAGAATATGCACTAGGAATGTTGGTGATGTGCTACCCTGTAGGACCAGTTTACACTAGTGAGTTTTTTATTGTAAGTTGGCCACATTAATCTATTTATCATGGAGAAAAGGATCGGCTGCACACCCGATACAATGCAATATGTGTTTATTCCAGGAGATCATAAAATTATACCCAAAGAGCGTATGGCAGAGAAGAAAAAGGGGTAATGCGTTTCACACTTCTAGAGTGCTTCATCACAACCACCAGGTGGTTTATGATCTCCTGGAATAAACACATATTGCATTGTATTGGGTGTGCAGCCGATCCTTTTCTCCATGGATTACATCAACACTGCAGCAATGGACACTAAGGCAATAATCATTGTCATTTGAGCACCAATAAAGGAGATGAGAAATAAAGAATTAGACCTATGTTAACCAGTGCTTCTGTCACTTAAGAATGAGTCAGCACTTATCCTCTTTTTACTCTGTGTGAAATCTAAAAAGTAAACCTTGAGATACACAGTGAAAGTGAAACTAAGCAGTTCCATTTTTCATTTAGTTATTTCTACACTGCACCAGCCCACCACTCTCCTTTTTCTGTGCAATCCAGTGAACTTGGACTGCATCTGCTGTGAGGCTGAAACATGTACCTTCCCGCCTCTCACACAGAGCTAAGAACTGCCTGAGAACCAACAATAATTTGATTTTGCCCCAGATGAATGTGATTGGTGAAGCAGATAGAGAGAGTAGGTTACACTGCACAGACCTCAGAAAGCACACTTTGTCTGCCTTCCTGTTAATCCATTATAGTTTGAGGTAAACAAAAGCAATGGTCTGACTTCCACAAAGTTGCTGTGTTTGCAGGATACCCCTAGGAGTAAATTCTTTCAGTTGTTGTCTGAAATTGCTCTTTAAAGTAGATATAAATCCTAACTGGATCACATTTAATTGTGTATAATGAATGTTTTTTTTTTCTCATAAGATTAATCCTTTGTTATCCATTTTGGTATGTCAGTGCTCCTGCAGCTTTTTCAGCTATTTACTATCTTTAGACGCTTGCGCCAGAGTTGGCTGCAAATCTTTGCTTTCTGTGTCAACAGTGAACCATGTATGTGCAGTGGGTATTGGCATTTCTATTTGTAGTCTCAGCCAAGGTAACGTGGGAGAGTAAAAATGCAGGAGCAGAGAGTAGTTACCCCATAATAGGAAGTGATTGGACAAGCACCGTCTTAGCAATTAATGAAAGCTGCTTACCTAAAAAGATAAAAAAATAACTTTAGTAATTATATCAATATGTTAACGTGTATATAACATTTTAGGGGTTGGGTTTAGATCTAGTTTAAATCTATTTTATAGTAAGCATAGCATCATTTTCTGTGTAAACTGTTTTTTATGCTTTTTTTTGTTGAGAATCTGTTGTAAAGTTTCTTACATAGAGATCCTTCCAATGACAACACTTCCTGTTGCATGCTGACCGTAGTAAGCCACTGCCTCCCAATTAGTAGCATTCTAAGCCTGTTGTGTACATTTCTTCTGTTGGCCATTGGGCGGCCTATCTGATAGGCTCAAAGGCAGACCATTGACTAACTGAAGGGGCACACACAACTCAACAACACTGCTTTCTAATTGGGGGGAAAAAGGTTAGCATTGTCAGCCTGCGACAGGAAGTGCTGTTACCTCTAGGTAAAAAACTTTAGAAGAGATATACAAAAATGACTTGAAGAAAACTATGTGCAATGATGCCAAACATCCCTAAAATAGATTTAGGGTTTACTGTACATATAATTTAAAGGTATTCTCAAAAGTAAGTGACAGTTTTGAATTGAGATTCTTAAAGCATTAGCATGAGGTTGGCCAAAGTGTTATTGTGTCATCTGCTGGACAGTATATATTGTAGTTCTGCATTGGCCAGCTGTGAATGGATCAGTGTCTAGTACTTGGGAACATATTACTGCAAGTGTTGTAAGAATATAATAATATAAAATGTTAAACATGAGTTAATATTGAAATGAGCAGTAAACCAATAGTTATAATTTTAATATAGGCTTTTTGAAGGCATTTGTCGTTAGAGAAATAAGCATATGAATTGTTTTTAAATAATTGTAGGCCTCATAGCTGGAAGGCTGTCATTATATTTTTGTCTCGTTGGCTCACAAGCTTTGATTAATTTGCTTGGCTAGATTGACGTTTCTTACCATGTAATTTGTGTTCATCTCATTACTTCTGTTTTGTTCCTTTTTCCACGTAGAATGTTGGCATAGTTTCAGTATAAGGTGAACAGGTGGCAGTAGTTAATACTCTGTAGATTAGATCAATTTGATGATTTTGTGAGGCCTAACTACAAGTCAGGCAAAGGAAACTAGAACTTGAGGCATACTGAAGGTTTCTGAGGACTGATTTGGGAGTAATTACAAACCAGATGTACCTCTCCACAGAATAAATTGGATAATCATTAAAATACATAGATGTAAAGCATGTGTTTTCCTGTTTGCATAATAAAAGCAAGCAGTGTAATAAAACAGTGAAAACAGGTGGGTATATGGAAAGAAAAGATGGTTGTTAGCAGAGGAGGACATAAGGTCAAAAAGAAAGATTTTAGAAGTCCCAGATTATAAAAAAACAAATATAAGCTTATCTCTACACCAGTAGATGTAGCAATTGTGCTTCACGCATTCAGCAAAAATGATTAGTTGGACCAGATTTCCCATAAAGCAATTGTAGGCACTTTTCGGAGGGCTCACAAGGGTTTGGGGAGCCAAAAAAGACTACTTGTAGTTCACTACAGATATCTTCTCTGCCATAGTTGCAACCAAGGAAAGCGCTGGGCTTCAGTGAAATGGAGGCTTTGCCAAAATGGCTTCTGGATGGAGCCCACAATCTGGATACGAAGGAATTGATTTATCAAAGTTATATATTATGTTCACTTAGCAAAGTGAAAGTTTGCTTAGCGTAGTGAATTAAGTGCAACGTCCATTATCCAGCTATGTACTAGCAAAGATCCTGTTTATCAAATTCCCTTACATTTTTGGGTATTCAAACTGAACAAAGAGTTACCATTTAAAGGATAAGTTCACCTTTTATAACATGTTACACCCATATTCATGGTAGTGGGGGTCTTCTCTCCCCGCTAGTTTTCAGAATTTAAAAAAACAGCCCACCTGGCGGCGTTTTCAATTAACAGTCCTCTGTGAATGAAGAATTACAAGTCCCGACAACCTTTGGGGATATCGGATTGTAGCATTCAATGAACTACCACGGTGCTGTGGAGTGCTGTTGTAGTTCATAGAGTCTTCCTGTCAGATTGTATCTGCCTGCTCGCACGTATGGGCACACAATTACACTGACAGGTCTGCAGGAGACTTGCATGGTGCCAGAGATCTGATGACCACTGGTGGAATGCTTTAGATGCTCCAGAAACAAAAAATAATAAATGCACTTTTTTTTAGCTGCAAAAAAAATGTGCATTTGTTAAAAGTTAAACTTATCCTTTAAGTGAACCTTAATTTTGTATGTTGAACATTCACTTTGCACCTTCATTTTGTATGGTGAACATTCACTTTGCTTAGTGAATAAATTCTACTCCTTTAGTAAATCATGCCCTTCGTGTCCTCTTTGAGGCTCCGTTTACATCTGGCGTTCTGAATCGCGGGCAGAATCGCACAATTCTGCTTGTAGTTCAAAATAGCGGCAAATCGAGGGGCACCCATGCAATCCCCATCACTTCCAATGGCACCCCGATCGTGATGCGATTTTGCCGTGATTAGTCGAGTGACAATCGCAATAAAATAATGTGAACAGAATCGTGGAACACCTGTCGCCCAAAAGAAGTTCTCGTACTTCTTTTGGACGACAGGTGTCCCGCGATTCTGTTTGCACGATTTTACCACAATTTGTCGGGTGACAATCACTGCAAAATTGCGCCACGATCGGGGTGCCATTGAAAGTGATAGGGATCGTACAGGCATCCCGCAATTTACCTCTATTTCGAATCGAGGGCAGAATCACGGTGATTCCGCCCTCAATTCGGAACGCCAAGATGTGAACGGAGCTTGATGGTTTCTCTCGGGTCCTGTTTGTGCTTGCTTTTGGGAGGTGGGTTTAGCTGTACAGCAGTCTGTGGCACTAGTAATGATATCTGTGGAGCAGTAACATTAATGGACTTGGGAGGAGGGGTAAAATTGCTCACACAGCTGTAAATTTGGCCTTGTCTGTGACTTTGTTATAGAGAAAATCTACCAGCAGTTTTAATGTAGAGTCAGAACAGTGAGTGTTGGACAACTCCATAGGGAGCTTTAGCTGTACTGCAAATATTCTATTTTTAAAACAAATAATGAAAGCATCTATAGACTGTTATAAAACATCTGCCTAAAAACTTAATTAGAAAATGTATATTGACCCAATAGCATTTTGGTTTTCCATTATGTGATCCTTGTTGGGCCCAGGTTTTTGGATTGTTTGCTGACCATATGAAACCTTAACATTGTATAAAACCTCTGTGTCACCGAACTCTTGAGCCATGCAGTCAATCAGTCCATGTGGAAGCATAAAGTTTCTATTGTATTCCGGTAGCTTTTCTGCATTTTTACAAAACTGTATTCAAAATGTAAGCAATTATATTTAATTGACAGGTCAGCTGAAATGGTATTCCCCTAAAAACAGAACAAAAAAATATGCATTACACATAACAATTAATTTGCGCAGATACAACTAGTTGTGACAATCTTTCCTTTCTTTCAATATCAATAATTAATTCTTTATCTCTCACACCATTCTGTTATTGTGAGTTTCTAGGTTATTACCCATGGCGTTACACTTAGGCACCGTTCTCATCTAGGTGTCCCGGATTGTGTGTAGAATCGCAGCGATCCCGTGATTCGGGATTGCGGGCAGAATTGCGGCAATCCTGCCCTCGATCCGGGACACCTAGATGGAACGGAGCTTTAAACATAGTGATACAAAAATTGAAACAATGTTTCAATGATTCTACATGAGCTATATTTTGGTGCTTTTTTTATTTAGCGTTTTCGTTAATTACTTGCATAAGACACAGTTGTAGTTTATAAATCAAGAGATTAATTTTGTTTTAGTCTCTACCTCCTTTTTTGAATGCAGATGACTGAAGATCTGTAAGGAGTTTGGGAGCATGTGAAAACAATAACCACCATTTTGGTGACTTTAAAACATGACTCTATCTTTCCTAGAATCTCTGATATATTGGTTATAATGTTTAATAACTTGTTTTGCTCCACAAATACTGTATATGTAGTTTAAAGCTTTCTTCTCAAGTTTTCTTCCCAATTGGGAATGTTCAGTAGTTCTGAAGCCCAGGTTCCATGGCATTTAAAATACCCCCAAGGCAACAACTTTTACCTTAGGGGCACTTAAAGCAGAACTTTACCATTTCTAGGGTGGGCTCTTATGCCACACTTACCTCAAGGAGTGAGTCAGGGTTGTACACTGCCTTGAGCATTTACTGCAGGCGGTGTACATTAAATATACAGCTTTTAGGAGTATTCTACCCAAGAACTCTACCCCCTATAAGTTTTTTTCTCAGGTTTTATTTCCCCTTTAAGGGCTCATTCACACTAATGACCATGTTATACCACAGCTACTGGTGTGCACTGTGATGGGACTGGTACCAATGCATTGTAATGACATATCACACTGTTTACGTTATTCAACTTTATTGAAATGTCACAAAAATACATTTCATTCATCATTATGTACTGCAGCATACTGTGACACAAGGTAGTGCACTGCAACATGCTCCACTGCATAAAAACACAGCGTGTCCTACTTTTTTCATTGTAGACCACTGCAGCACAGCTGTGTGTACTGAACTCATGTGTGTTGGGCATGGTTACCCAGTGTATACCAACATATATGGTGTGAATACACCCTTTAGGTACCCACAGATATTAGGGGATCATTACCCAGTCTTGCTATATCTTTCATATTAGGCAGCATTATCCACAGACTACACTGACCTCATCAGACATTATTGATAGACAGACCTTGAAGGAGTATGCAATGAGTGCATTTTTTTTTCCGAGTAACTCTTTCTCCTGCCAAATAAGTATGGGATCAGGGGTGTGTTCTTGCATTTAGACTTGCACAATCTTATATGCACCCCTATATGAACATCATTTGGGAGAAAGACATTTCAGCAGGTGGTAAGACATCTGCGTACTGACTGTGTTAAATTAAAAATCCAGTAGAACTGTAAGAGAAAAAAGATTAATCCATTACTGCTTTTATTATTTCATTGTTCTTCCTAATCATACAAATACAGAGATGCAGACCTTCTATAATGAATTTTCTCTAAATATAAAGATAAACAACAAATCAAATGAATGCTGTAAATTCATGTGAAAAAAATGTTTAAACCATCATACTTTTCAGTAAAAATTTGTATAAGAATGCATTCAAATGTTTTGTTTTGGAATGAAAGAGTGTACTTCATTTACAACCTTTGCCAAATGTAAACAGTGACTGGATACATTTTTGTGTTCCAGCTACAACAGTGAAGGTCGTCTCACCAATGTAACATTCCCAACGGGTGTTGTCACAAATCTCCATGGAGAAATGGACAAGGCCATCACAGTGGATATAGAGTCATCTAGCAGAGAGGAAGATGTCAGCATTACTTCCAATTTATCTTCTATCGATTCTTTCTATACCATGGTTCAAGGTAAGTGCATGTCATACTTTAAAAGAGAAAGTGACTTTACAATTACTTAGCGTTAGGACTGTGACTACATTAGTGATGCACTTGGGTACTTAAAGAGCTAAGAAGTGAAAGACTAATGAAAGCATAGATTGCCTAAAAACTTGGATTTTGCCTTGCAGCTTTGAAAAAACAGGTTCATTATATTCTTATTAGCTCACAAGTACACTGCATGAACGTTAACTGTTCCCTAAAGTGAAAAATTACTCAAAATCGGCTTTGCTGTTTGCCCTTTTGTGTAGGTCAGTGATATTCTGATGTACACTTACCAGTGTCGAGGGCTTAAGAAAGTACTCTGCATTTTTGCTGTCTTTTTCATAATCTCTATGCTTTTCAGAGTCTTAGGCTACATTCACACGGCCGTCTAAATTCCAGTGTTTTCTAAAATCAGCTAGACTCACACAATGCAAAGTAATCATCTGATTCATATATAACGATTAGCAACATTTAGTTGCAGACAGTTTAGCTGCATTTAGGAAAAGAAGGAAAGTCCTGCATCCAAGGTCGACTATTTGCAGCTGTCTGCAACTAAGTGCACATTGCGTTTAGCTGCAGATATCTGCAGTGCATTTAGCAACAGGAAATTACACTCTTCCCCTTTTTCTTCCTGAAATGTTGGTATTCCTTCTCATTTTGGTTCTCATACATCCTCATCTTGGTATGCATTCTTTGCAGATGTGGTCTAACAATAGTTAGTATGCTGTCAAAGGTGGACATGAACATTTTGGTACTTTATATATACTTTATATATAACTTTATATATAATTTATATTTAGGTTATGATTTCTTCATATATCAGAACAAAATATCCCCCAGTTATATGCTGGCTTTCGTTCACCCAACTAATAAAATTCAAAGTACTAACAACAACTTACAGAGCCATTCCGAACTCTGCCCCCAACTATGTCACTAGCCTGGTCTCAAAATATCAACCAAACTGCTCTCTTTCGTCCTCCCAAGGCCTCCTGCTCTATAGCTCCCTTGTCACCTGCTACCATGCTCGCCTCCAGGGTTTCTCCCAGGCTTCTCCCTGGAACTTCCTAGCCCAGTCTGTCTGGTCATCGCCTAATCTATCCATCTTTAGATAATCCCTGAAAGCCCTTCTCTTAAAAGAAGCATATCCTGCTTCTAACTAATACACTGTTTTTTTTTACTTTCTCAATCAGCTCATCCCCCACAGCTCTTGCCTTTTGTATCACTTGACCCTCCCCTTTAGATTGTAAGCTCTAACAGACAGGGCCCTCTGAGTCTTCTTGTACTAAATTGTGATGTAACTGTAATGTCTGCCTTCATTGTGTAAAGCTCTGTGCAAACTGTTGGCGCTATATAAATCCTGTATAATAATATAATAATAACAATGTTAGAGATTGTACCCATCTTCCCTTCATTTGCCTGTAACTCTGCCTGTCTATCTGCCTCAGGGCTGATTCACACCAGAACACAGGTGCATTCTGTGTGTATTTCCGGCACTGCAGGTGACCACACTGCCCTTGCGATCTGCATGCGGGTGCCGATTAAGTGTTAAAAACACCCCAAAAGCAAATCACAAACCAGTGCGTTTGTGGGCACCAAATCACATGGTACCGCAGCACTATGCAGTTTGGTGCAGTGTGTTTTTAAAAGTAGTGCCCTGCATGTGAACCAGTCCTCAATCTTCCTCTTTCAAGCAGGCACACAATGGTAAGCACCAGCTTTGTCCTGCACTCCATATCAACCACACAGCTAAATCTCTTATTCAGAAAATTACCAGAAAGTGGAAGAGGAAGTGCCTAGGGTATAACATACCCCGATAATGTGGTATTGAGAGAAAAATGCTGATGCACCTAAACACAGCTAAATATAGCTATCTGCAGCTAAATGCAGCTAAATTCTTTTGCAAACCGCACCTATCTGCATGAAATAATTCAACTTTTTAAGGTGCAGAATTCTGGGGTCTAGTTTCTGTCAGATACAAACGTCCATCTGAATCAAGCCTTACTGTAACATTTTCCTATTTTTTTGGTCACAACATTGATTCTGTTAGAAAACTCAATTCCCACATGCTTTTCATCTGTTACGGTAACACATGTAAATGTTCACATACACAGTAACAGTTAAAGTGTTTATAAACCCTAATAATAAACTTCTAGTTGCATGGTCTGTTAAATATACAATTGAAAGTGTTTTGTAGTATGTGTCTGATAAGGTGCAAAAAATATCTGTTGCTCTTGACAGAAATCTTGTCATCTGATTATTACCTGTCTGTTGTCTTGATACAGTAGAGTATGTGAGTTTTGTAATACTAGAACTAGACTAGAGGTAGTAGAAGTAAAGGGTATGGTAAAACCTTCACCTTCTTCAGGAAGGTTATATTTGATTCAGAGATCTAGAGGGCATGTTCTGCATGTAGATGTATATTGTAGAAGAGCAGTGCACTACTTGCCTTCCCTGGTGGAAAGAAAAAATTGTGTATTTACTTGTATGATGTGTCTAGCATATTTTCAGCATTGCGTTGGCTCTTTGCATGTAACCTGGGAGACATTTCTGCATATAGTCTTCAAATTTCTGTAGACACGGCAGTTGCTCCCCCTGTAGGTACAAATGTTTTCATTCCTAGACTTCTGCTTTAGGCTGGGTTCACACTGCTGCCGGATGCGGCTCACAGCAGGGGTCCGGTGAGTCCCTGTTCTCCGTTTCAGGGATGAATCAGGGCCAACTTTTTGTCTGATTTCGGCCCTGAAACAGAGCCAAAGACACACACTGTGCAAGCTGCTCCGGAGCTGCCATGAAGATGTAGGAACCGGCTCCATAGAGAGTCGGTCACAATCTCCTGTCATGCGAATTGGATGCAGGGAAACCCACATCCAATTTGCATAGGTATGAACCCTGCCTCAAAGAGTAACTCTACTTTTGCTCGGGAAAAACATTCCCCTCTGGGTGATCTATGTGAATTGCAGGGGGTTTAACAAGATTCCTGTCTTTTGTTGTTCTGAAGAAATAGGTGCTGGTCTGTGTCCATGTGTAAAAGGAATGTGAATGGGGGGTGATTTCATAATTGTCAATCAACTGCTGCACTTGCAGGGCTCTAATGAGGACAATTGCAGGGTGTGCATCCCTTTAGATGTGATATCCCTTTTGAGTATCTCACTAAAAATTATGTTGCAGGGGATGCCCGATTATCTATCTAAACAATTATTTACATTGTGACTTGTATAAGCTATAATATTATTTCTTTTAGCTTGCTATTTTTTCCCACAAAAGAGGAGTTACACTTTAAGCTTTGATTAGGTTATGCATGATGAATGTTGATGTTGTTCTTATGCGGCACTTAACAATTTTCTGTTTGTTCTGGCTTATAGATCAGCTGAGAAATAGCTATCAAGTTGGTTATGATGGTTCTATTAGAATTATTTATGGTAATGGTCTGGATCTGCACCTCCAGACAGAGCCTCACATTCTAGCTGGACCAGCTAATCCAACAGTGACAAAGAGAAACATGACACTTCCTGGAGAAAATGGACATAATCTGGTGGAGTGGAGGTTCAGGAAAGAACAACTTCAAGGAAAAATAAATGTGTTTGGACGGAAGCTCAGAGTAAGCATCACATTTACGCACACATTTTATGTCTAATTATGTTTTGCCTGCATTGATGCAGAAATTATTATTATTTCACTAAAATACATGAAAACCTTAAAAATGTTTGTCCAGTATTTTACATAGATATGCAACCAATACAGAACTGCATCTACAACTCTGGATTCAATTTGTGCATTTAATTGACTGGGGTATTTTGTATTTTTCCCCTTGTCTACAATATAATTTGGGAGAAGCTCTCTATAGGCAGTACTTCTAGTTGCCTTTATCTGTGCTTGCCACAACCAGGTCATACATTGCAGCTGAAAGCCAGATTTGGCAGTAGGCTTCTTGTGATGTATGATATGTATGAGATTGCCACACCTTCAACATTACCCAAACCATATCAGAGGGTTTGACTTTATATTGTGAAACTATGAATCTAAAAAAAATTTTTTGTAGCCATATTAGTGCACGTGCAACAAAAACTATTAAACACTGTCTGTGATACTTTTTTTTTTTATTTGCACTAACATCCAAATTTTCAGGACACCATTTTGGGGTATACCCCTTCTTCTACAGCTTGGATTTTGAAGAAGGGGGTACACCCCGAAAGCTTGTCCTAAAAATGTGGATGTAAGTGCAAATAAAAAACTCACAGAATAAAATTTGAAGTGTGATGCAAACAAAAACTATACAATATACTAATAGCGCTTATAAGACTAGAATACAAAAGAAAATGGTTGTAGGGATGTTTTGCATATAAATATGTCACAAGTTTTAGGAGGGGGGATACGTAATAAATAAAATGTATATTTATTTAACCTAAAAGTGTTGTGGCAATAAAACATAGGCAAAAAACTCAAAGATGTTTTTGCTTTAGCTACCTTTAAAGTGTTACTAAGTCCACAGTAAAATCAATCTTTATATGTGGTAAAGCATGCTTGCTATACTCACTGTGGAACCTAAGCGGTTAATCCTCCGCATTGTGTAAAAAGGCTGTTTGATCATGTCTTCTCTGATCCTCCCCTTCTTTTACTGTCCGCAATTGCGATGTGAATGGCCGGACAATCTTCTGGGACCAGTGACATGTCCCAGAAGATTGCCAGGAGGTAGGGGGGAGAGGTGTACTCCCCTCCGGCTCCATGGCACCAGGAGAGGAAGTGGGAGCTGGATACCTGTAAAAAATAGGTATACTCCCCCCCCCCACAAAAAAAAATGACATGCCAATTGTGGCGCATGTCAGGGGGTCACCTTCACTGAAAGCGGAAATTCCACTTTTGGGTGGAACTCCGCTTTAAGCAGTTAGTGACATGCTAGGAAATCTTAATATTATCACAAATTGTATTTCCATATTTCTTGTGGATAATTTCTATAAAACTATCCTTTCATCATAAAAAAGCTAAAAGCTAGCCAATAATAGATTCCTAATTTCTTGTGTATAGATTATAACTCCTACTACTATAGTTATTGGCAATGCCAAAATTACAAACTTCAAACCGGGTTAGTTTTTAGTCTGTGCTTGAGCTAATCGTTTCATAAGTAATCATGTTTTCTGTAATCCTTAACTTATTATTATTAATATTATATTATAAGGCCGCCTTCACACGATTGGCCCGCTCGGATCCGCCTGTCCATTTTTCAGGTGGATCCGAGTGGGTCATCCATTGACTTCTATGGGCAGGTGGATGTCAGTGGAGATGTGTCCGCCATCTGATCCAACAAGATCCGCTCAAAACAGACGGCTGGCGCTACGTTTGCCATCCGTCCAACGGATGGGATCGGGTGAGAACGGACAGGCTGTCTATTTTCATCCAATCTGCCCATAGAGAACAGCGGGGCTCTGACAGGTCCATCACTACACAGTGAGCAAAGACGGACCTGTCATCCGCCGGCTCAGCGGGGTTCAATGGAGCGATCTACTGCTGAGCCAGCAGAGGCCGTCCAGCGGATCTGCCCAGTGAGAAAGGGGCCTTTGTGGGTATTGTTTGTTGTTGATACATGTTAGTATTTAAAGACAGCAGACACTGAAGGGTTGTGATAGAGAGGATTTATCTACTTTCAGAGATTTTAGATTAAATAAATAGAACTGTCAGTCCATTTACTTTTAGTTAACCTAGATTTGTTAAGGCTCCTGCAGCGTGACACTCGTTTGTTTGCAAGCCTCATACATAAAATAGCTGAACTCTGAAAATATAATGCCAAACATTCCACCCAAGCAGAAGAAAAAGAAAAACTTAACAGCTTTTACGGCAATTTAGATACTGTAAAATAAACCGGTTGCACTGTTTTTTGACAAGTGAATGATTGCAATTATAATATGCTTTATGACTCTTTTGACCTTGAAAAAGGAATATAGCTATTAACGCCCTTCTCCTGCAGAAAACAATGACAAATAAACCTACGCATTATATGTTTAGAGTGCTTTCCAAAGAAAAACAAATTGCTTATGCATTTAATTGTAAATCACAATATTTGAGTAATATCACAGCATCAATAATATGTGACAAGTTATTTTTCATTCTACACTGTTCTAGAGTAGAAGATAGTTTGTCTCTGTCTGCTGTCATTGCTGACAATAAAGTTTGACACACAGAGCTGCAGCAGCTTCTAGTTATTCGGGTGTTTTTTTTTTTTTCTGGCTGGGTGGGTAATGAGCATTCTGACTGCTAGTAAAAAAAACTCCCTTCAATACCTAGCTACCTAGATGTGTCCTTATGAAACTTTCCAATTAATACATGTTAGTCTTTTTTAACAGATGACTACAATTCAAAGACCTCAATTTAGAAGAGGTTGAATAAATGCCAGGCTGTCTCTGTGTTTAATGAAACCTTTTAAAACAGCAGTTAGTCTAATGCCTTACACTTATACCAAGTAGTTGCTAAATTAATTTACTGGCAAAGGAAATCAATCATCTTTAATGGTGTCTAAACAAAAAGCTGGTAGTTTGTGAAGTAATAAAGGCCTGATTCCTCAGCATTTTGATTTATTGAACCTTCTTGTTTGCTTTATAAAAAGGTAAATGGCAGAAACCTTCTCTCAGTTGACTATGATCGAACCATGAAGACAGAAAAGATCTATGATGACCATCGAAAGTTCACCTTGAAGATAACCTATGATAGTGCTGGCCATCCCACGCTGTGGCTCCCTGGTACCAACTTCATGGCTGTCAATGTCACCTACTCGTCAACTGGACAGATTGCAAGCATTCAGCGTGGGACAACTAGTGAAAGAGTGGAATATGATGGACAGGGTAGGATTGTGTCAAGGTCATTTGCAGATGGCAAGATGTGGAGCTATACATACCTGGAAAAGGTGAGTTCTGGAAAAATAAAAAATAAAATCACAGCAGCCAGTTTTACAGCATCATTTCTAACAATGAAACATGATCTACTAAAGACAAAAAGGGCTGTTCACATTTCAAGGGAATTTTCACTTTGCAAGGGAATGTTCCCTTCACTTAGTGAATGAGATGAAAATCCACTTTGCAAAGAAATACCCAAATTAAAATAAATATACGTTTGTTTGCATATGAATGGATGATGAAAGTCAGCAGAGCTTCAACTCATTCACTAACCGAAGGGAAATTCCCTATGCAACGTCAACAGCCTATTTACTTTTAGTAAATAAACTTCTTAGGCTTCTGGCCTATCAGTGTACTCTATGTAAAATGCAGGAAAACAGCTGCGTTTAAGGGTTTAGGAGTGTGCTTACTGCAGCATTGCCTATAATGGTACAGAACACTGTAGTAATGCATACTGCAGTGCACAGGTCTGAGCAAAACCTAAAAGATACATTTCTGCCTTGAATGTTTACTCTGTGTTACCGTGCAAATTCTGTATTATTAAACAAGAAAATCCAATCACATTATTTGTTTGGTTATTCAAAGAATAAAAGATGAACTATGATTGGCCATTATGGACAAACTTTTTCATAGATTTCTCTCTATATTTTTTATAAATAATCCCTAGGTTTTCATACTATGCATGGAAGTGGTAATTTGTCTGGTCGATCAATACTGCTTTAGTTAATCTTGTTTCTTCTCAGAGTGCTAGTTAGAGATTTTTAATTACAGCTTTTTAAATTATTAAACACAAGACATCGGCCTTGTCTTAGAAAACATCACAAAGAGTGGTGGAATCACTGCTTCCATCCTTATAGCTTAAAACCAGAATGAACAATGCAGGGGTGCCTCTGTCCGTCTGCTGTTGTTTTTTCCCCAGTTAAATAAAGATTAAAACTTGCCAAATGTATGTAACTATGAATATCCATATTATTAAACTTTTACTTCATGCATACTTTATGCTGAGATTGTAGAACACCCAAAGCAATTTTACATTGTTCTTGTTTTATATATCAAAATTATACAGCCTTGTTCTTGAAGGGCTTCTTTTATGTAGCACGGCAACAAAAAATATGCCAGGCTAAGTGGGAAAAAATGAAATTATGTATCCCCGTTTGCCATACTAATAGTATTTGACTTTAAATAGACTTTTGCAAAGCCATTTAGGGAATATCACTATTGAAGTGGTAACAGAGTAAACAGCAAACTCTATATTTTTTTCAAGCAGAAAATATCATAAAGTATTGCAAAATATAAAAGATTGCTTTAGCTGTACAGGGTGTTTTGTGTAACCAGCTTTCCTAGTCTGTATCTACAACCATTAACATACACAATATTCATCTGCGTGGTTCCAGAATTCTGCAATCTGTCACAATTTAGCATAATTCCCCATGCTGTGCAAAATGCACAGAATTATAATAACTAAGCATGCCAAATACACCCGTTGGTGGAAGAGAATTAACTGACCTGCTCCAAATGGCATAAAAATGCAGCAACCAATGTCAGTAGGTATCTCTGTGATGGCACCAAAAGTCACAAAATTGTATTTGAAAGTGAAAGGATGACGACTGTATGAACAGAGGGAATATAGTTATGACCCTGCCTCTTGTCAGCGTGAAAGGCAGTTTAGGATTTAAAAAACAGCTGCAACCTGCTTCTGGTCAAGAGACATCATTATGGAGAATGGCCTGAGCTCTATGGCAGGAGGAGGGAGGGTGAGGACACAGTCAGTAAAATGATTTTGAATGGTACTCATTGCCAATGTATAAGGCAGCATCTTCAGTAAATGATAACTTTATGGGTGAGAGATGTCGCTTTCCTAGCACAGGCTCGCTGGAAAGACTTATTGAAGGAATGGCTAGTAAGTCAAACCCCTATTATGAAAATATATGCGAACATAGTTAGGTCTAATTAGCCAGTCATGGCACCCTCTGCATCCTGTTGAAATACTGGCACCATCGGCAGAATCACTTCTGTCTCAGTTATTACATATGACTTGCCCATAACCATTGACAATCTGCTTCTTGGCTGTTTGTGCTTGACAAAAGAATGGCACAATCAAAACAAGCAACACATTATAAATCTCTTGCTACTAATTGCAGGAAATGATACAATAAAACATCCACTAAATTAAGCAGAGAATTGCAAATAACATGTAGGGTCAAGGATGATTCAATTAAAAGAGAGAATTATTTTCTCGAGTGAAAAGCCTAATGGTATTATGCACAAAATCAGCACTTA
>BLSH010347747.1:1365281-1378652 GCA_018402905.1 Glandirana rugosa
TTTATTATAATTACAATAAACCACTACGACTGTAAACGAATAATTAAGTACACTTAACGTCGAGAGTTGGGTTTTGTAAAAATATCAAAAAAGTATCACACACTTCAAGATTTCGATGTGATTTAGTCAAAATGTGATTCTTTTGGAAAATCGTTCGGAAATTTTTACATGAATCCGTGAAAAAAATTTTTTTAAAAACACTCACACCTTCACTATTTCCGGAAAAATCTTAAAGTCAATAACGACAGACACAAAGAGTATCCAAGTGGGAAGAGACAACCAGGAATACTGGTGACTGTGATCCTGCAGAACATGAGAGGAAATCTCTCCAGAACAAGTGATCACATTGAAAGCTTTCCTCTCACTGCCTGTTCTGTTGACATCTGAAAATGTTTAATTCCCATCAGTTTTTGTCCTAGTGTCAGTGGTCATAAGGACCAACAGAGAAGGGTGAACCTATGAGAAACACAGACAGCAATAACTGAAATTCTAAAAAGGCCTTTATCACTTCCACACTCACAAAAATTTTTTTAAAAAAAGTGCCTAAGTACATTTTTAAAGGCTTGCTAAAAGGTTTTCTTAGTGTAAAACTGATTTAGTGTAGCTTTAGAACTTCACACACTATGAAAAAACTATAAAAATGTTTTGGGTTGAGAGCTGCAATTCACATGAATTAATAAGCAAATGTCAGCATCACCAAATAACATTAATATTATTTTGGGTAAAAAGCCACCTCTATGGCACTGCTCTACAGTAGGCATCCTGGTCTCTGACTACCAATCGTTACTGATACTGTTACAGTTTGCTGTTTTTAATAAGCAGTGACATAAAAGGATCAACATTCTGGTATTATATTTTAGTCCAATTCCAGTTATTTTTTTCTAGATTTGCATGGGGAGAGAATAACAAGAACTTCTGTTTGGGGTTTAGAAATCACATAGATACCTGATCCCACTACTTATCATTAATTTTAAAGATCACATTTTTCAAATGATTTTTATACAAAGCTAATAGCCATTTGTTGGATAGAGTAATACGATTTTTAGCCCCGATCCTCGCTTTTACTGTAAATGATATTACTTTTTTCAAGTTAAAACTGCAGATAGATTGTTTTTTTTTTTATACTAGAAGAGATCACACATGATGTACTGTGTGTGTCAGCCAATCAGTTCTGTTTTACTTTTCGGCTACCTTAATTTCCAACATGCAGTAGGTCCATTAGAGATTGGAATATGGTTGCATAAAATGACACTACCTGCCTGGAGCTTGCATGTTCTCCCTGTGCCTGCGTGGGTTTCCTAAGGGTACTCCGGTTTCCTCCCACACTCCAAAGACATGCTGGTAGGTTAATTGGATCCTGTCTAAATTGACCCTCGTTTGGGTGTGTATCAAAAATGTGCTTTTGCCACTGCATGATTGTATTTCCTCCATCTCGCTTAGATGTCACTACAGAATTTACAAGTCGGCAGGAGAAGCTACAGCATGTGGTGGGGGAGCATTTAGCACATTTTGAAGTGTGAAATACATGCATCAGCTAGGGAGCAGCAATTCAGTAGAGTTTGAGAATCCTGATCACTGGAAAGTTGAGTAGTGGTGGCAGGTTAGTTTTAACTTCATGCTCCTGTTGCAGTATAGCTTTAAAGTGTTTCAAGTGACACTAAACAATATCCTTATTCCCCAAAACAAATCCATACACATCCACTATTTAATGGCCCTGTAGTCTATTTTTCAGGAAAAAAATTGTCTCTGTGTTTTTCTTCCTCCTTGTAATGTCCCCAGTGAGCTCTTGAACCCCTATCCTTCCCCTTACTTCTGTTTGTTTGGAACAACAGTGCACATTAGTTGTGGTCATGTGCACTGCTCTATGCACACTGCAAATCCCATCTTGAGAGCGAGCGTAAGATGGTGGCTATGTTCTTACATGCAGTGAGACCATGGAGAATGCACATTGATGCCCTCTAACAGGATGTAGAATCGCAGCAGCGAAAAATAACCGGAAGTTTGAGATTTGTAAGAGGCTGAATGCAATAGAAGGTACTTTTTTGAGTAAGGAATACATATATGAATAGATTATTTTAAACCAGAGTTCATTGTCACGTTAAGGATTACATAAAACTAGTTAAGCTGATTCTTGGAGGGAGTGCAAGCCTGCTGCACTCAGCCTCACTTCTATTCACTATAAACTCATGTCGTTTTACAGCAAGTGGCTCCTTTACATCAGGACATTTGCCTTGCTGGATGTCATTTCTTCTAATGAGATATATAAATCTAGGGGAATTAAATAATTGATTTTATGGGATGACATAATTCACCGGTAATAGACCTGCAGCTGCTTTTGTATTTCTTGAGGTATTCTGAAAACATCACTTGAGTACAGTCGGCCAATGACTTGCATGGTCCTCTTGTACACTTGTGCTGTAGTAGGTGCCCCCAATGAAACAAGGCTCCCAGCTCAGTAAATGAATGCAGAAACTTTAATTAGCACCTGTATATTTCCCCCAGACTAATAACGCTGCCTTGTCTTCCAGATTAATGACTCCTAGTTTGATGGCATTTGATTGCACAAATCTAACCCTGCAGACAGTTTGCCCCAGGCAACTATTTAAATGATGTATGAGGTTTCTAGTCTAGATTTCTGGGGAATGGCTGAAATGTGTCTGTAGATAATTGTCTGAAATGTTAAATATAAATGTAACTTTGTGTTCTCCATTATTGGCCTGCTGTATGAATACTGAGATTTAGTTGCTCTTAATTTCCCAAATGCATCCAAGTCAGCTCCCTCTAGTGGAATTAAAGGTCTCACATTGAGGGAAATGCCATTGCTAATCTCCTTTTGAAAATGTGGCCTAGCTCACTGGTTCCAGTATTTTCAGTTAGTGACCTTTAACCCCTTAACACCTGAACCCAATATTTCAGTGTTGGCATGTGTTAGTAAAACTGCACAAAATATTGCAGCTAATTAATATAATTTTATGATAAATGTAATGAGACATTTTTATGATAAATTGGGTCTTTATTCGATAGTAAATGTTTTTTTTTGTAAAACTGGTCCAAAAAAAAGCTTACTGGAGCCACCGGTAGCAGCAGAGACTATCGCATCCTTTCCCCTGTGACACATAGAGCCGACTGGGTGGAAGATGGCCCCTGCTCGGCTCCATAACATTGCAGGGCCAAAGCGATATTAAATGTCACTTCCGCCCAATGCTCTTAAAGGGGATTTTTTTTTTTTTAAATAACATTCATTTTTTTTTTATTGCATTTTAGTGTAAATATGAGATCGGAGGTCTTTTTGACCCCCGATCTCATATTTAAGAGGTCCTGTCATGCTTTTTTTCTATTACAAGGAATGTTTACATTCCTTGTAATAGGAATAAAAGTGACCCATTTTTTTTTTAAAAGGACAGTGTAAAAATAAAAAATAAAATAAATAAGAAAAAATTTTTAAAGAGCTCTGTCCTGCCAAGCTCGCACGCAGAAGCGAACGCATATGTAAGTGCCTCCCGCATATGAAAACGGTGTTCAAACCACACATGTCCACACCAATAAATCTAGCACTAGACCTCCTCTGTAACTCAAAACTGGTAACATGTAGACATTTTTAAAGATCGCCGATGGAGATTTTGAAATGCCAAAGTTTGTTGCCATTCCACGAGCGGGTGCAATTTTGAAGCATGACATGTTAGGTATCAATTTACTCGGCATAACATTATCTTCCACAATATATAAAAAAATTGGGCTAACTTTACTGTTGTCTTATTTAATAATTCAAAAATCAAAAAAAAATTGCGCTTGTAAGACTGCTGAGCAAATGCGGTGTGACATAAAGTATTGCAATGACCGCCATTTTATTCTCTAGGGTGTTTGAAAAAAAAATACATAATATTTGGGGGGTTCTAAGTAATTTTCTAGCAAAAAAAAATATTTTAACTTGTAAACACCAAATCTCAGAAAGGGGCTTGGTCCTTAAGTGGTTAATAACTTGTTTTAATAGAATCAATAAAAATGATAAGCTAACCTTTAATTTGCATAGCACTTACATACAGATAAAAAGAAACAGACACGTCTTTTGCCTTCACAAGTTGGACAGTGCTGTGTTACTTCCTTAAGTGATTTTCACCTTTACTGTGCATTGCTGTGAAGGGCAGATAATTGAATAAAATGCTATGTAGAGATGAGAATTTCTCAGCGACTTGGCAGTCAGCTCTTGCCACGTGTTTCCTTGCTGAAAAATTTCTTTAATTCACACGACAGTGGGGAGAATGCTCTCTATTAACCATAGAAATGAGATGCCCTCCTCTTGACAAAGGTGTATTGGAAACAAGCAGCTTCCCATTCCTTTGACTAGAGGTTTATCACAAATTATTTAACCTTAGGTGGATAGGAAATGCAGAAAAGAGCTATCGGCCACCTGAGCCTCCGCTTGTAGCCTGCCTGTAGGAAATGCCAATTTACTATTCCCTTTGATGAGTCCAAGAGTAGATTGTCTTGTCAAAGAAATGACACGGCTATGTGTGTGTTCCTAATGGCGTGTACGAAGAAAGTGACATGTATGCGATCACACATGATAAATAATTAGCGATTTGCCCAAGATGTTTTCTTTTAATATTGTGATAAGAAAAGACTGAGAAGTTAGTTCTGGTTGAATTAAAAGGCAGTATCTAGTACTAGTTTGTTTTTGAAAATCTATAAGGATAGACATTTCACATTTTTACCTTTTCTTGCAATGACAGGCTGACTACCTCCAAAACTGTGTCTTTGCACATGTTCTCCACTATAGCATGCTGATTAAAAAGCAGAGGCATTGCAGGCTAAGAGCAAGTACAAGGGTCCTTTAACTCCCCTCCCCATCACTCTAGCAATATGTGCTTCTCTTTCCTTCACTCACTCACCAATCTATTCAGAGGAAATTAAAATCGCTGGGTATGGAGGAGTATGCCACTCACTCCCCCCTATCATGTGGTATGTGCCTCAGGAATGGCCCACCACTGTCACATGGGGATGGGGAAGGAGTTCATAGCCGTGTGTGAGCTCCACCAAGTTGCCTTAGGGCTCACACAAGACTTTTTCCCTAGTCTCAATGGGGGGGGATTTACTAAACCTGGTGCACAGCTGTGCATAGTAACCAATCAGCTTCCAGGTTTTATTGTCAAAGCTTAACTGAATAAGCTGAAGTTAGAAGCTGATTAGTTACTATGCATAGCTGCACCAGATTCTGTGTGCACCCGTTTTAGTAAATCTCCCCCATAGTCTAAACAAAGCAATGCGAGGGAAGAGAAAATGAGAGTAAGTGCTGCTGGGGAGTTATGTAACATTTTTATTTTGCTCTGCTTGGCAAAGGAAAGGGTCATTTAAATGTTTGCACCTAGGTTTGGAATTTAGAATAATGTATTTACTTTATTTTAGTTCCAAACATATTTTTGTTACAGATGCTGATCCTGAAAGTGTTTTGTTGTAAATTTTTAACAGGATTCATTATGTCTCAACATATGTGCATGTTGTTTTCTTGAAAAGTGATACTATTTATATGCTCTTTTAGATGTTAACAGCTGGCTGATGACATTTGGGTTCTATCTACACAATTCAATTCCTGGCTTTCCAGCTCCCAAACTTGATTTAAATGAGCCGTCCTATGAACTTCTGAAGAGTCAGCAATGGGACGATGTTCCTGTAAGTTATAATTTTGTTATTATTGTTACTTTTATTATTATCATCATCACTATTATTATGATTTTATTTATACACAGTTTATCCCTTGAAGTCACACAGGGGACAAAGCACCTAATGTCTTGTTTTTTTGTTCCTGCCACCCTTATATGGGGAACGCACATACATGATGTCATTTTACCTGGCCTGCTATGGGGAGGCATTTAAAAGACCTGAAGGACCTCCCTTTGTCCTAGGAAGTGAGCAGGGCTAAGTGCTCACTGGGATGAATGTTAAAGCTCTAGCATTGGACTGATGAATAGTGGTATGAGGTTCAATTCCTGGAAGGGACAGGACTAATTGCTGACTGGGATAGATGTTACAATATAAGTTCACCTTTGGAAAAATAAATAAATAAATGTACATCTTTTTGCAGGTATGCATTTATTATTATTTTTTATTTGGAGCCTGTAAAGCAGTGGTTCTCAACTCCGGTCCTCGGGACCCCCCAACAGGCCAGGTTTGCAGGATAACTGAAAAACATCACAAGTGATATAATTTGCTGCTCAGTGATTACAGTGTTCTAGTCTGCATCTCCCCAAGGTAATACTGAAAATCTGGCCTGTTGGTGGGTCCCAAGGACCGGAGTTGAGAACCACTGCTGTAAAGCATTGCACCCGTGATCAGCAGATCACAGGTGTAATCTCCAGCACCTGCAGACTATTCTTTAAAGCTCTAACATTGGACTGATGAATCATGGGGTGTGTCTCAGTCCTGGGAAGAGGGAAGGGCTGAGTGGGTTGGATGTTGAATTGCATTAGACTGATATTTTGGGGAGTTGGTTCTCTGTCCTGGGAGGGGGCAGGGCTAAGTGTTTGCTGGGACAGATGTTGAAGCTCTGTTATTGTACTGATGACAGCTGGGTTATTTTTTTTGTCTATGGAAGGGGGCAGGGCTAAGTGCTAACCAGGGTGGATGTTGAAGTTCTTCCATTAGACTGATGAATGGTGGTGTGGGACTCTTTTCTGGGAAGGAGACAGGGTTACGAGCTATCTGGGACAGATGTTCAAGTTCTGGCATTGGACTGATGAATGATGGTGCTGAACTCAAGTCTGGGAGGGAGGCAGGGCTAAATTCTGATGGATTTTGAAGCTCTGGCATTAAACTAATAGTGGCGTGGGACTCAGTATTGGGAAGAGTCAGGGTTAAATGCTGACTGAGATGGATGTTGTAGCTTTGTCTTGGACTCTGATTCAGAGTTTTCCCCAAGCATAAAACTGGGGAATATGGCAGTTTTCTTGTGTAAATATTGGTGCACTTTCTGTGCACTAATTCGACAATGTTCTATGTGGTTTTGTACCAACTGCATCAAATCACATTAAAAGTAGCATGCAACAGTTTCTATAAATGTGCCATTGTGTGCACCAGAATAATGCACCAATCCTGAAAAGTTAAAAAGTTCTAAAATGTAAACCATTGCCTGAGTGGTGTAAATACTGTAGTAAGGAGGAACAGAAAAATGGCAGTCAGCATTGCAAGAGAGTGAGGAGGTTGGGATATATAGATGGCCAGTGCATTACTATATTAGAAATGAAGGAAAGTTAAGATGTTTATAGATCAAAGAATGAGTCTGTGGAGTGTAAGGGAAACAATGTTATAAGAGGCATCAGGCTAACTGGGAGTAGATAAGGCAACTTGTTTTATACTTCCATCTAGTCTCTTTCCCTTTTCCATTTTGATATGCATACCGCCGTATCTCAGCCCTATTAGGCTCAGTACTCTTCCGCTTTCTTTGTGTATTCTATTTGCACAGCAGCCACCTCCTTAACCTCCCCCCTCAATTCAGCTCCCTCCCCTTGACAATCAATATGGTCAGTCACTCCCACATTACTTCCTCTTTCACTCAATATAGCTATTTCACACTAATACATAAGGTGCTGCATAAATGATATCCCAAATAAGCACAACTTTGCAAGCTGGCGTCTCCACTCTATTAACTTATGTTTAACTGCCTGGTGTAACTTTTCTTCCCTAACATTCCACTGCCTCATTTCATTATACATCATTACACAGCCATTCTTTTACTTTGACACAACAAATTAACAAACCGTGTTAGGATACTTTTATTATTTGATGCATATAACTCTAAATATGCATGGAAATAGAAACTGGCACATATTTCTCTGTGCGCCAATCTTTGTTAATCCCCCCACCAGTGGGCACAGGCTCCACAAGGTAACTGCACTTTTCCATTATAGTTAGATTATACAC
The DNA here is from genome assembly GCA_018402905.1 of Glandirana rugosa. Lineage (NCBI taxonomy): Eukaryota > Metazoa > Chordata > Amphibia > Anura > Ranidae > Glandirana > Glandirana rugosa. The sequence goes on from BLSH010347747.1 coordinate 1,373,196, forward strand.
TTTGTATGGTCTGACGGGTACATATAATATATTAAAAAATGAGCTTGGGTTTTACATATGTTTAATTGTATGTTTCCAATGCCTGCTTTATATGTACATTCTCTATGATATGGTTAACATTAGTGAAGGCATTTTTACTGTGCAACACTGCAATAAAAAGCCTAAGGTCCAGCTATTGAGTGATCATATCACAAATCCACAACAGTGTGTACAAAACTGTCATTCCTTCATTTTCCTTGGGATGCTCACTGCTGTACAAATCGCCTAGTGTGTAATTGAAAGCCATTCAAGCCAGCTAACAAATGCCCAGAGTATCTATTAAAAAGATTTATTTTTCTCTCATCATGTGTTTAAAAGAAATACATAGTGGAAATGGATCTGCATGGTTTAAAAGCTTTGTTCATATGCAAATAAATGGGGATATGCTTTGCATATTGCTGGGACTTTACAGGAGATAACCCTTTTCAATAGATGTTTCACAAGGGACAGCATGAGGAGCGGACCTAATTCCTGCAAAGTCGAAATGAATTTTCCATATTACATTCTGGTCACTGCCTACGTCAGTCCATTTCCCAATCTCTTCTGGCAGGTGAACTCAGAAAATACTTCACTTTATATGTACTGTGACAGTGATCCTGGGTGACTGACAAAGTCTTTACAGTCAGTTTACAAATTTCTGTCTTCGAGATGCAACTGACAGAAATGCTTACAAATGCTAGTTTGTTTTCTTTCACAATTCTAACATTTGTGTACGTAATGCCAGTCTTTCATAATGACAGCTCAATCTGCTTATGTGGTAGTGTAGTCCTCGCTGTGCAGAAGAATTGGGCTCTACTTGGTTGCATGCTTTAAGCTTGAGCTACAGAGGACAAGTCTACAAATGTCTATGTCCTGTTAGTTTGCTGGAGGGTTTTAATTTTGAGGCAAAAAGGTAGTGAATTTCCTGAGTATATAAACTCTTCTTTGTGTTTTCACAAATGTGTGTACTGAGCACTTCTAAGTCCTATTGCCCCACAGCCCCTGTTGACTATATATCTGCCAATAGATATTGCCTATAGATCTTTATGTTTAAGTCACACAGCAAAAATTCCAGGAAGTCATGACCTAAAAACACATTTGGCGTGTGACTACATAATAATGAACTGGGTTCAAGAACCTGAGATATACACTAGCTTCACTCTTTTCTTCTACTAAATGCCATGAAATATTGTTATATTTTAAATAAAAATTGGACCCCTTTTCAAACTCTCCTGTGATTTCTCCAAATCTAGTTTACATTGTCATGGCAGACAGCCCATTCTGATAAAGGGCACTTGAAGGAACACTGTAATGATTGGGGTGACAATACCAAGCTGAAATTGCAGTTCTTGTGAACAGTAAAAGGAGGCAATTCAGTACTTTGTGTCCCCTATAATTTGCCATAGTGAACAGCCTCAGGAAGTGCTCACTTTTCAATTAAAGTGGAAACCCCCTTTCATGCAGTTTAAGAATATTTTTCATCTTTCCTGTAGCATTAGACTGGCCTGTGGCCTCTTCATTAAAGATCCTAGTAATATCATGGTAATAAAAAGTTCATTTGCAGCCATAAGAAATACATGTATTATGCATATAAAATGGATATAAGAAGTTGCAGTCATCTACACTGAGCAAAATGACTTCTGGGATCAGAAAAAAAATCATTGTATTTACACACACTCCAATGTCTTTTTAATGTAACCATTTGCTGAAGTGTTGGAAAATGGCATATTGGCTAGTATAAAAGCAAAGTGCCAGTGGGGAACAGTGGCAGCTTTAATTTCACTTGTCGGAAAAATGAAATATCGGTGTTAAATTTAATTGCAGATTTCCAGATGACAGTCAGTTTAATTGGTGAACAGATACATGTATTATGTGCTAATGACTAAGAAAAAAGTGACTGGCGTTAATACTTTGCAGGGCTTTTCATTAGCTCCAGGCTACTAGCACCAGGGACAGAGGGAACTATCCATCAAACTTTGACAATAAAACAAATGTGAACAGTCCCCCGGAACCATGCATTAATTCCGAGTCCTTTAACTCCACAAGCACTGAACAGATCCCCACTCACACACAGCATGAGACTTTTTGTAAAATATTATTCATGAAAGTGTCTAAAGGTAGACTTATTCTTATAGACATAGTAACCTGTGAGATTCTCCCTTTGATGCTCCTCATATAATGTGAAAAAGTACAAGGAAGAATCTCATGGCTACGAGATAAGCTCTTCTTTTGGACTCGTTATTACATAGAGAACATTGATTTTGACATATTTTGGAAGCTGTTTGCACTCTTCCCAGCAGACTTTAATTGTGACTTGATTAAGGGTAACCAATGCTGCTGCTGTTCACAGCTTCTATGAATGTCAACTCTTGTAATACTACATACACATCATTTTGTGGTGCAGTTGAAATGCAGTAATTTTAGATACATTTTGTTATATTACTATGAATGGTTCAGTACATGTTACTACACCAAAGAGGCAGGAAGCAGGATTGCATATTTTTTATAGAGAGGGGCGAATGCAACTGTGTTTTCTCATTAGCCAAGGCTCTAACACACGTGATGTTCTTACTTTGTAAATATTAACAGTGGATGGATAATTGTACAGGTGTTATTAAATTACACAGACCTGTATGGTGGGAGGTGTCATTTTGCTCAGTCTGAATTTTTAGCAAGATTCTACCTAAAAAGCTGAATACTACTATGCCATCTGTTTAGCTAACCCACTGTACTATAGGAATCCTTTTTATGTAGTAAGTGTTTTTAAGCAAACCAATCTCTTATATAAAGCAGATATAACAATTACTTAAAAAAAATTTGATAATCCTTAAAAGAGAAGTTTGGGCAGTGGCAGCTGGTGCTAAATATTTGGGGGGGCATTGGCAAACCAATGCAGGAGACGGGCGGGAAGGTGGTGATCACAGCAAACACCCCCCTGCACATTAGATGTACGAGAACACAGCGCCGATCCACTGCCACCCCCCACGGGAGACTGACCTTAACTTGGGAGGCAGGGGGAAAGAAGAGCCAGGCCATTGCTTCTCCTCCCGGCTGAACAGGAAGTGTGTGCTGAGTCCAATGCTGCATCTGTCCCCCACTGACTCTAAGACTGAGAGCTGAGTGATCAAAGGCCGCTGATCACTTGATTTTCAGTGCTCTGTGAGAAGAGAGCTGATGACTGTTAGTGGAGGGGGCACTGAGAGGCTGAGCCAGGTGCCGGTCCAGACTGCTTGGTGGTTCCCAACCACTTCTTTCCCCTGCCTGGACCAGGTCTGTGACATCAGCTGACAGCGGGCTTCAGGAGTTCAGAACGAACTGCACTCCTGTAATCCATATGAGAAGTACAGCTGTACTTGGCTGTACTTTTCCTTTAAAATAAGATGGATACTCATCAAAATAAAATTTAAAATAAACTTGACTCAAAGTCAACATAGTTTACCTTACGGGCAATGTTTTTATATAATTGTGGTTAATACAGGTTATGATTTAATTTCTGTGGTATAAGATTTACAGGAATATGGGACATGAAATACAAGACAGGAAGTAACTGATCAATTAGAGTCTTACTCATTATAAACCTTATTTATATAAATCACATCAAGTAAAAAAAAAAAGTACAGATAGAAAATTGACATAGCGCTATTCACATAATGTATACCATTGTCATTGTCTGGTATAAGGTGTTAACATGCTCCAGGGTTAGACTGATGCTGAATCAATCCAGGGCTCCTTAGAAAGGAAAAAAAAACCTGTAAGGTGTCATCTGCTTTTTTCTTAGTGGGGTTAGTAGATCTGAATATCCTTTTTACCAGAATGTGTTATTCCTGGAGTAAGCACAATGTGGTATGCTGCGGGGTTGTCAAACAGTCATCTTGGTTGTCAATGCAACTGCAAAAAGAACAAACAATCAAAAAAAATATTTGCTCATTGATTGCTGACGTACATTTCATTGAGCTAATCCTGCAAAGATCAAGGCTCTATAATTAACAAGCTATATTGAAGAATAATACATGTTGTAACTGATCTTAGTAAAGGTTTTGGTCTTGTGGTTTTCTCTTGGATGTGGACAAATATGGCAAATATGCATCTGCCCAGGCTTATGAAGACCATTCTTTACTCTTTGCTATAACATATTCCTTGTAGAATAAAACACTTTGGTAATATAAGCACATGGGAAGGGATATAGGGCTTGAAATGTCCAATCACTCAATCTTATTGACTATAAATACAAGTAAAGTCTACAGGGAAGTGACAGCTTTTTGTGACTTAAGAAAAACAAGAAACTACTATGTCCAAAATGCAATACATATGTATTACTTTGTTGAATTTGAATGTAAAGTATTAACAAGTAAACTGTTTTCTTTTCTAGCCAATCTCTGGAGTGCAACAACAAGTGTCAAGACAGTCAAAGGCTTTCTTAGCTTTGGGGAAAATCCCAGAAATTCAAATAAGCAGAAATAAGGCCAGAGAGGAGAAGTCCTGGCTGTGGTTTGCCACAGTGAAGTCGCTAATCGGGAAAGGGGTCATGCTGGCCGTTAATGAAGGGAAAGTCATTACTAATGTGCTAAACATTGCTAATGAGGACTGCATCAAGGTTGCAGCAGTTTTAAATAATGCCTTTTACTTAGAGAACCTCCATTTCACCATTGAAGGTAGGGATACTCACTACTTCATCAAAGCCACCACTCCTGAAAGTGATCTTGGGACCCTGAGATTGACCAGTGGACGTAAAGCCTTAGAGAATGGCATCAATGTAACAGTGTCTCAGTCCACCACGGTGGTGAATGGGAGAACTCGCAGATTTGCAGATGTGGAAATGCAGTATGGTGCTCTTGCCTTGCATGTACGTTATGGCATGACACTTGATGAGGAGAAAGCAAGGATCCTGGAGCAAGCAAGACAAAGAGCTCTCTCGCACGCCTGGGCCAGGGAACAGCAGAGGGTGAGAGATGGGGAAGAGGGCGCTAGGTTGTGGGCTGAAGGAGAGAAAAGACAGCTGCTCAGTGCTGGGAAAGTACAAGGATATGATGGGTACTATGTACTCTCTGTGGAGCAATACCCTGAGTTAGCAGACAGCTCTTACAATATACAGTTTCTCAGACAAAGCGAGATTGGAAAAAGGTAACACACTGGCCTTGCAGAGGCTGCCAAAGAGACAAAACACATGTGCTTCCTCTGAAAGGGAGATGGAAACTGTTTTTGCTGCATAGCGATTTCAGTCTACGCTACACTCCGGCTCAAATATCCTCTCTGTAGCACAATCTGTACTGGACTCTCTGAACAAAAGAGCCTTCCTGGGGAAAGAAAACCTGCTGTTGGCAAATCCCCTTTGTTTTTATGAATGACCTTAAAGGTGATCTGCTTTAAGATAATATGTTTACATATGCATATCACTGCACTCGGACTGGAGAGTAAAAGCCTATAGATTTTGCAGTAGGC
>BLSH010347747.1:1399206-1421729 GCA_018402905.1 Glandirana rugosa
CCCTCGCCCACGCCGCCGAAACTAACGGCGGCCGGTGGGCGCTACGGGTGGGCCTCGCTTACTCGCCTCCAGGCACATTCATTTGTGCCTGGAGGCGAGACACACTCCCCCTTCCCGACACTAGTGTCGGAAGGGCATGTACTTCCGACACTGGTGAAGGGAAGGGGTCGATCCGTTCGGGGGTGTGTCAATCTTGTGCGGGTCCCTTGTATGAATTGGGAATCGCGCGGGGGACGTCCAATTGGGGAAGTGACGGTTACCGTAAATGTGTCATTAGTCACGTAAAAATATCGTGACTAGCGACATATTTACGGGTGGTCACAGCCTTCATGTACGGGAAGGCTGTGATCACAGCCCTTCCCCCTCACACAGAGCGGAGGTCCGTGTTTACTTACACGGACCTCCGCTCATTCGCTCCGGGTGGGCATCGCGGGTGGCCGGCGGCAATCAAAGCCGCCGCACCCGCTCCCTGGCCCCCCCGTACACAGTGAGCGCGCGCTCACAGTGGCTCTGTATCGCGCCCGCCGTCGTATGACGGCGATTTGCGTTACAGAGCCACTCTGTCGCCGTCAATTGCCGACCAGCGGTCGGCAAGCGGTTAAACACAAAGATTTATTTAAACTTTCATCCCCAATCCCTCCATTAGCGTCATTTGTGGGCGACTTGGACACTTATAGATTTTTTAAACACAACCACTCATACCAACTATGGTTGTCGCTAAACCTCTCAACACTCAAACGTTCGTAGAGGTAGGCTCTTTTCTCTCATTTAACAAACTAGCAGCAAAATATAACCTCCCGGTCTCTCTCGAACCGCAATACAATTCTATAAAAGAATTTTACTCCAATAATTTCGCCCTTTCACTCAACCCTCCATACACAACCTTTGAACAAAATATGTATTAATAACCCCAGAGATTTCTTCTCTGTACAAGTTCCTGAACAATCTAACCCAACCTCTGAAAACTCAAGCCATGTCCAAATGGGAATCAGATTTGGAATGCTCTATTTCCATTAAAGAATGGTACATCAGAATAGATAATATGTGCAAATGTAATAGATCCACAGCATTTAAAGACACACCAACTAAACTTCTCATCCGATGGTATATGACGCCAGCGAGAATTCATCTCTTTTACCCTAATATATCACATAAATGTTTTAGAGGCTGTGATGAGACTGGAACTTTGCTCCATATTTTTTGGAAATGCACCCATCTAGACCCAGTATGAAGCAATACAACTACCAGAATTTCGCAAATCGCGAAAAAAACAATTACCCTCACTCCGCATATTTGCATTTTCTATCACAGCATTCCAGACAATTTTGTAACTTATTGTGATTGTCATAGTGCATAAAGATTGTATTTGTCCTCTTTATTTTTTATGATGACCTTCTAATAAAAGATTGTAAACAAAAAAAAAAATATCATTGGCTACCATGCATAGCTGCACCAGCTTCCAAGTGCTGCAGTTTTAGTAAATCTCCCCCACTGTTGTTTTCTTTCAGAATATGTTTTCCAATGAGTGAAAATGGGATTAAAACAGTCCTGTGTTGTCTGTGTGGGGTTTAGTCTGTTGACTGGAAACCAAGAGCCTTCTGAAACCTCCTCCGAGCAAAGCAGACTTATGGTTCACCCTTGTGTACTTCCTATGCTTGCAAAGATTAATGAAGTTCCCTAATTTGAAGCATCTTACCTAAAATATCCTAAATTACATTTACAAATGAGTCTTTTTTGCTTCCATGCTGACATGTCCTCATTAAATTGTTTAGTGGGTCTCTTTACAGTCATAGTAAGAGAAGTCCTTTAATTATGTCAGTAAATTGTATTAATAACAAACTGCAGCAGCTGTCCAATTTATTCATTTTAGTTTAGAGAACAGTCTGATTAAAGGAACCCTGTACTGAACAAGTATGGAGGCTGTGATTGCTGGCCTCTTTTTCTGAAAGTCGTTTTCTGACTGTCATTCTCATTCAGGGGCTTCAGTACATTCTTATTTATTACTTACATTTTAAGAGTGTACAGCAAGGTGTAAAAACTAATGTATAACAAACATTTGCTATGGTCTGTATAGCAGGGTTATCAACAGACTGTTAAATTACAAACTGTTTGTAAAAGTCAGTAATGTGTGCTCCCCTTGATAAATGTCCATGGACAGGAGCAGGAAGGCATTAAACGATCCTTTTCCGTAGCCGTGGGGCTCACAACGCATATGCAGCCTCAACCGACTTCAGTCACTGCCTCCTGGCTACTGTGAGGAAGGAGGTAGAACTGTGGAGGAAGTACTACACCTAAAACTACCCCTGCAACCAATGTAGCACACAGCCCATGCTGTAACCATGCTCTTCCCTGCCACATTTGACTGGTGGCTGGCTCGGCAACAAAAGTTCCTTCTGAGCTTCAGACTCTGCTCTGGCAGTCATATCTCCTAAATCACGTACAGTAAATACCCAATCACATATTGGGTATTAAAAAGTTAGGGAGGGTGGGGAGATAACCAACTATGGGGATTGATGAGTTCTACATTAATGTCTTTTAGTTAGCAAGGACGGGAAGGGTCCATGGTTCTTGTATTTTGAAATGTCCTGATTCCTTGGTGATAAATATGCCATTGATTTAACATCTTGTATGATATTGCTTAGTTCCTGAGTACAGATCTATTTTAATGCAAAGACTTGTATATTTATTGTACCCCCATTCCAGATTTTCTAGCCAAACTGCTTACATTTTCAAGGAATTTACAGAAGGTCACAAGTACAATTGGTCTCCTAGTTTTAAACAGTTAATTAACACAGCCGTGAGTCTATTCAAAAGCCTCAAAAATATTACTCTTTTGTGACTTCTATGGATGAGAGCCAAGAAACACTTTTGTACAGCCAAAATGAATTACAGCAAGTTTCATTTGAGAAGAGTGGCATTGGGGAAGTCCTTAGTTACATAAGCAAGTGGACTGGCACTTGAAAAATATGAAAGCCCAGTGTACTTTAGGTTCATCATGGCACACCACAAATGCATCATGGTATTTTACTGTGCTAGTCAAATCATTGGGCTAGTGGTGCCTTAGGGGGCTATTTATAAAAAAAAAAAAGGAACAAATATGCCTTTTTACATTGATGGTGTTCATTTTTACTTCCCAGTCAGAGGACTTTTTATGTTTTGAATTATTTGCAAATTATTAACATTGCAATGTGGTGTTAAAACAGGAAGTACTGGCTTTTGTTTAGGTTACAGCTGTGCTATAAGCAAGTAATATAATATTTTACATGCAGAGGCTTTGCTTCCATATGGCTTTGCATGATTCAAAGTGGCAGAGGATACCATAAAACACACATCACTTTTACAAATAGTTACAGAACAAACACATGGCATGTCACATCTGGAAAGAAATGATAGCAATGAATGAGAAAGTGAGCAATTTGACAGCATTATAAATACAATTAAGTAGAAGAAGAATCAAGAAAAGCGGAAAATCACTGGTAATAAGTAGGCATGTGCGTTTTACATTTGTAAGTATTCCACTTTGGGTACAGTTTAACAGAACCTGGGAATATTTATCTATAGAGTAGATATTTTTGTGTAGATGGATGGATCTGAGTGCCAGAGATTTTTTTAAGAATGTAAATAACATTCTTAACAATCTTGCAGTTACAGGGACCCGAAGCAGCTGTATGGTACCATTAGGTCCCATTCACAAGATTTGGAACCGTGGGTGGAATTGCCACGATCCCAAATCGAGTGGCAATTGGTGCAAAATGCGCAATGCATAGTTGGGTGCCATTCATTCTGCAATTGCAGCAAATCGAGACTTTAAAAATTGGATGAAGCTTGCTGCCAAAAAAGGAGCATGGGCTTCTTTTGGGTGACAAATGTGCATAGGGCAGCCCGTTGAACTGAATGGGTTGCCCCATGCGTGACACATGGAATCATGTGAAAATCACTCACACAAAATTGCAAGCTGGAATTTGAGTTTCTGCTACACAAAGTGTGAATGAGGTCTTTAGATCCAGTATAAACACATTGCTTTCAACCCCCCTGCTTATTTTCTTAAGGCCCCATTCACACTCCCGCTCACAATTTTGTATGAGAAATTTTCACACGATTCCGCGTGTCACGCCTGGGGTAGCCCATTTGCTGGGCTGCCCTATGCGCATTTTTCGCGCCAAAAGAAGCTCCTGCCGCTTTTTGGGTGACAAGCTTAGCGCAATTCTTAAAGCCACATATTGCTGTGATTGCAACATGATTCTGTCGCATGGTAATTGCGACAAATCACACTGCATTTGGGGTGGCATTTAGAATGAGTTGCACCTAAAAGTGCATTGCGCCTTTTGCACTGATTGTCATGTGATTTGGAATTGTGGACAGAATCGTGGCGATTCTGCCCATGATTCCAAATTGCCAAATGTGAATGGGGCCTAAAGATATAACATTAAAGTGTTCCTGTACTAAAATGTAACCTTACAAGCTGACCACAGGAGATAAAAGCAGGCATCAGGAGGAACTTGCACATCGTTTCCTTAATTTTCCAGAGCACCCTTGGAGCTTCTAACCTGGAAGAACTGCAAATTTAGACTCTGAGCTCTTTAGCTCTGGTAGGCCCCTACCCTGATATGCATGGATCTCTATTGTTAGAGAGGCTCAGTGCATTGCAGGATGGGGAAAGTGTGGATGCATCCATGGAATATTAAACATCCCAGATTCACAGCTTCTAGAATGCTCTGAAGATGAATGCAGGTACATGCTATCGGATGGGGCCTGATTGTATTGTTACTTTGCTGTAAGCTAGCTGCAAAGAGCATTTTATCAAAATGCATACAATTTTGGAGAGCAGAGAACTCTTCAAAATAGCATTCCGGTCAAATCCTAACTACAGGCGGTCCCCGGGTTACAAACAAGATGGGGACTGTAGGTTTGTTCATAAGTTGAATTTGTTTGTAAGTCGGAACAGGTACATGTTTTAAGTGTAGCTTCAGCCAAAACAAATATTTTTAAGCTTTTTGGATAGCATAGGGAAGGGGTAACACCCCTGTAATGCTTGTTCTGCTGTCTGTTTCTGTTCAGAAGATTTCACCTCACTTCCTGTCCCAATGATAATTGGATTTTGAAAATTTTGGGTTGTTGTGGAAACAAACCTTGGTGATAAAGCATCAGTGGAGACACCTTTTTCCCATAATAACTCTTACAGGAGTGAATTTCCCTTCCTAGGGGGAGATTTCCTCTCACTTCCTGTTGTCTCCCTCCGTTTGTAAGTAGGAGTCGTTCATAAGTCGGATGTTCATAACTAGGGGACTGCCTGTACAGTATACCTAAACCTGCTCAAACTGTCATTCTAAGCCTATTATAACTGCCCTGTACAGGAAATATGCGTATAATTACCTATTCTGAGGGCGCTCTGGTCTGGTCACATGATTGGTTCCCAGCCTTGGCTTCAGCACAGAGGATGAACAGCCAAAAACGGATGCCCCATAGTAAACTTATGAGTGCCGTTATTGCCCAGGCTCTGCAGCCATTGTCGGCGATTTCTCTTCTTCACTGAAGCCGGCCGCTGGAAAGATCATGTGATTGGACCAGTGCACCTTCACAATAGGTAAGTATACAGATCTATCCTATCCAGGGTAGTTAGAATAGCCTTAGAATGGGGATGAGAGCAGGATTCGGTATAATTAGGATTTGACTTTGTGTTATGTTACTTTAAATAAAGCCTCACTCATATGTAGAGCATTCTTGTAGCAAAGGGTCTGCCAAACCAGTGGGTCCCTAAAATAGAGTTCTATTAGAGATGCTAATAACCTTAATGATACCAATTTATATGCTTTTGTTAGTTCCTTGTTGATTTATGCTCCAAAGTTAAAAACAATTCTTATCAGCTGCAAATCAACATCCTCTGTTTGTCCACTTTGGATCAGTTTACAGAACTAGCAATTGCTAATGTTGGAAGAAGATATTATTCTAGGTTTTTTTTTTTTTTGCTTTTATTTCTTTCCAAAATTATATTTTGACAAAAATATTTTTGGTTTTATGTAAGGCTGCCAAAGAGCTTATGTGTACAAGTGTATACAGTATGTTTGTGGTATAAGTTCCTGTAAGCTTATCTACTTTAATTGGATTTATTTTAATAAATAAAGAAAGTGACTGTAGTCATACATGCACTTTTAAGCCTGGTACATGCTACTAGTTTTTGTTTGTTCAACCCAGAAGGGCTGAATGAAAAAAAACCTGACAGCTCAGGAGGAGCCGCTGTACTAACTATCCAATGTTAGTACTGCGATCTCCCCTGCTGTGCTATTGTGTTCTGACATGGGGGACGCCCTGCCAGAACACTCCAGTCAGCGTTCTCAGGGAGTCGAATGGCAGACCTTTTTCGGTCATGCCCTTTCAACAGAAGCCAGCCAGCTTCTGTCAGACTGGCTGCAGTACACATGGGCCGAATGTCGTCGGATTCTGTTGAACCAGCCAATGCCGCCCGACATTCGGCTCGTGTGCACTAGACCTGGAGATCAAGTCAAGGATGTCAACTCATCTGTTTAAAGCTGAACTCTGGACAAACATGCTGCTGTCTGGCACACTTAAAATACCACCGCCTATGTATATCTAGCTCCGTCATTTGCTCTCATTCGCCTACTTTTGTGTGTTTTTGCCTCAAAGTAACATCTTTCTCAATAGGGATTGATTTACTGTAGATAAATGGGCTGTTCATTTTACTAGGGAATTTTCCTCTTGGCTTTGAATGTGGTAAAACTTTACTTTGCAGGGAAAGGGAAAATTCCACTGCAAAGTGAACGGCCTACTTGCCTTTAGTAAATCAACCCTGATATTTTCAGAAAATACCACATTAGTGTAGCTACTGACTGTGAATTTAATTGAAATATTTAGTTCTTTAGTCCTCTGATCTCTCCCCCACCCCTGCACTCATTAAACGTGCCAACTGTGGCCTCCTTTCTCACCTATCTCCTTCATTCATAGAAGTCATACTATTAGTGGTGGCTGGTGCTCAATTTTCCTGGGGGGGACAGACCGCGGCCCCCACTCAGCCAGCCCCCCCCAGCCAGCCATCCATCCGACCACCACCAAACCCCCCTCCCACCCCCCGTCACTTGATGGATTGAAGCTACCCACCCTGTTGAGCGCCTCTTCGCTCGCTCGCCTGCCAGCCCCACACATACCTTCATCCCTGCATCTCTCTCCCTGAGTCCCCGCCCAAGTGCCAATGGTCTCCTCCTGGCCAATCAGGAGCCCTGGAATCCGGCCAATGGGCTCTTAGAAGTGCCAGCCAATCGGGTCTCAAGACCTGCTGATTGGCCCGGAGAAAAAACAGGAAGACATTAGCGAATATTAATTCGCTAATGTCACACAACTGGGTGGGCTCAGGGCGCAGTCCCCCATGCCCCAAACCCACCCTTCTTTGAAGCCAGTTAGAGCCTCAGGCTCTAATCAGGTACTTCCAAAAATAGAAAACCCATTGAAATCCATGCATCCGGCGACCCACATGTAGATTAAGGGGGCAGACGCATGGGTGGGGGGGTGGCACCTCTGCCCCCTGCATGAGCAACCGCCACTGCATACTATAGCTTCCATGGATGAAGAGCGTTCTGTGAATGGAAGATGGGCGAATAAATGAAAGTCCGCCCCCTCTATTCATTGCTTTTCATTGACAGAATTTATGTTACTACTTCTATGAATAGAGGAGGTGGTGGGCATAGTATGCAGTCTTGATACGTGCATATGGCAGGCTTTATTAACCCTCTTCAGCAAAAGTAGATTACCATTGCAGGAGTGAAGGTATCAGAGGACTGAAGATTTCAAGCAAATCTGTAGCCAGCGGCACAAGGGATACTTCACATTGATTGTAAGTATGTGTCCTACATGTAAAAATCATCATTTTTTTTGCTAGAAAATTACTCAGAACCCCCAAACATGATGCATGTATTTTTAGCAGAGACCCTAGGGAATAAAATGGTGGTCGTGGCAACTTTTTATCTCACACAGTATTTGCGCAGTAATTTCTCAAAAACTGTTTCATGCATTAGAAAAAACAAAACAGTAAAGTTAGCCCAATTTTTTGCATAATGTAAAAGATGATGTTACACCGAGTGAATAGATACCCAAAATGTCACGCTTTGAAATTGTGCACGCTCGTGGAATGGCGCCAAACTTCGGTACTTAAAAATCCCCATAGGCAACGCTTTAAAATGTTTTACAGGTTACCTGTTTAGAGTTACAGAGGAGTTCTAGTGTGAGAATTATTGTTCTTGCTCTAATGTTCTTGGAGATACCTCACATGTGTGGTTGGAACGTTGTTTACATATGTGGGCGCAACCTACATATGCGTTTGCTTCTGAGCGCGAGGGGGCGCTTTAAATTTTTTTTTTCTTTTATTGTTTATTTTACTTTGATTTTTCTATTTTGACACCTTTTTTTTACTTTTTTATTGATCACTTTTATTCCTATTACAAGGAATGTAAACATCCCTTATAATAGGAATAGGGCATGACAGGACCTTTTTACAATGAGATCTGGGGTCAATAAGTCCTCAGATCTCGCCTCTAGGCTGGGAAGCCTGAGAAAAAAAAACAACCCTGGCTTTCCAGCCCAGGCGGCATAACATCACGTCTGGCCCACCAGATGCTCTATGTCAACATCCAGGATGGACGGATTCCTTCTCCCTTCAGCCAATCGTACGGGCAAGCTGAGGCGGCGGGAGGGGGAGGACGTCTCCTCCTGCTGCCTGTAAGAACGATCAAGCATCTGAACAGCCGCTATGATTGTTCTTACGGTGCAGGGAATCACCGGATCTAAACGAAGATGGTGCCTGTAGCTGCAGGCATCATTCAGATATCCGCACTCAAATTTTGCGATGTCTTACAAAATAGTTTAGGCTAAAGTTAGGCTTTAATTATTACCCTGCTTAAATTGTTCAGGCTCTTTGAGTAACAGGATCAACCATTGATTTATATGGACCTCATCAATGAAAAGCAAGTCTAATATGAGTGTCACCAAATAAAGTGGACCTTTCAGTAACTTTACAAGTCTGCATACATTTCTGACATGTAGCAACAGACCGCAAACGCATAAGGAATGCTCCAGCATTTATCATTCTAAAGCTATCCTTGAACTGCAGTGCAATGACTATGCCTAGCCTGAGATGATGCCATTAAGCATTTTCTCAGGCTTTTCTGCCCCAGTGACTGCAACAATGTATCTTTATAGCAAGTCACAGGGTGAAAAGCTGCAACAGGGGATGCATTATGTCAGATGTTTGTGAACACAGCCAAGAATTGCACAGGTACCAGTATTTACATGACTGTGTTATATCTAAGCCAGTATATCAGTCCAGGAAGTGGAATGGTGACCCAGGATGATACCTGAACAAATGTGGCTTCACCTGGAGACAAAAACAGATCAAGGCATTGTCAGGGGGAGTACTTTGATCTCTGTAAGACATTGAGGGTTATTTACTAAAGGCAAATCCAAGTGCACTTAGAAGCGCAGTCGCTGTAGATCCGAGGGGGACATGCAAGAAAAATACAAAACAGAATTTTGGCTTGCACATGATTGGATGATAAAATCAGCAGAGATTCCCCTCATTTCAGATCTTCCCCTCAGATCTACAGTGACTACACTTCCAAGTGCATTTGCAGTGCACTTCCAAGTGTACTTGTAGTGCAGAGTGAATTTGCCTTTAGTAAATCAACCCCATTATACTCAACCAGTGGCCCTCCAGCTGTTGTGGAACTACAAGTCCCATGAGGCATTGCAAGGCTGACAATTACAAGTATGACTCCCAAAGGCAGAGACATGATGGGACGTGTAGTTCCGCAACACCTGGAGGGCCCCAGGTTGAGCACCCTGACACTGACACATTACTTATCATGTGCACACTTAAAGAGGAACTGAAGTCTGCTCACATAATTTGTAATAAAAACATCTTTGCCATTCTGAAGCCTCCCTCCAACCACTTTGCATATTCTTTTATATATACTGTGAATCTGTACTTGCCAAATATGCTGCAGAAATCTCGCTCCACTGAGTCTGGCTGCAGTCATTTCAACTGAGGGCAGCTGAAGCTGCTGCCTGTTCACTTCCTGGATCTACACAGACACACAGAAGCACGCCTCCAGCTCTGCAGCTCTCATTGGCCCTCTTATGATTCATCCCCCCTCCCTTCCTGGCAAACTCTCACATGACTGAGAGAGAGCTGTGCATGATGTCAAACGCCTAGGCTTTTTTCCAGACCAAAAATAAGAAGTGGGCTGTATAAGGTATTTAATGGAAGAAAAAAAATGTTTTACTAAACAACAAGGGCAGAGGTTTTAATAGATGGAAATATGAAAAATACTGAAGTTTCACTTTAACGTAATTTAAAGATGACTTGGCAACCTTGTCTCAACTTTTGTATTAGCATTTCATTCCCTAAGCTGATTGGAAAGAGTATGTAACAGGCAGATTGGAGATAAACAATTATAAACTAATTAGACCAACATATCTACTGAGCATTTTTTTACATCAGCTTTGTGTCACAACTGTTTCCACTATTACATTTATGTCAGGAAGGAAGCCATTTAATTAATGGCAAGTGCTGATTAATGTAGCATGGAGAGAAACCGCCTCCTCTCACTGGCCAGGTTACAAGACTTCACTTAATGCTCATTCAGGAAGTTCTATGGCTGTAAACTAGTCCACCAACTGTTTGTGACTCATTTGTTTATTAGAAGTTCTTGGCCGTGCTTTCAGTTTACCAGTATGGCCCATTTGCATGTGTGCAACCTTGGACAAGAAATATATATGTGGTGCGACCCCCCCCCCCTCTAATTTTTTTTTGATAACTTGTTTTGTTATCTGGCTTTTGGAAAACTTCCTGGAACCATGAAATTGCTACACTGCTTTTATGATTTAATGGAAACGTAAGAGAGGCGAGAGAAAAGCCTTGTCTTTTTCAATGCCATGCTCTGGTATCACATTTGTTGAGGAGCAATGCACCATGTCGCCTGAAAATAGCAAAGCAAATGCTTCCTTCGTGTGCCATAAAATCCTAAGATTTCCCTGTGTTCTCCAGTGTTATTGTCATTATATTCAGCACACAATACTGATACAGCCGCTACAGCAATGCTAAGCGGATTAACTGCTTCAATACTGGCACAAACCTTAATGCAAGGCATTATGCCTTTCTACAGATCAGGGGACCTGGTAAGTGAAAACACATCCTTTTACACTTTAGTCATATTGGTCATTAATGGGAAGAAACAGCTTTTGTTATGATATATTGTCTCTAAAGAAACGTTTCATCGAAGAATCACTCTACACAAGTGAGAATTCTTGGCCTATAGCAGGGGTGGTCAATTAAATTTCCCAAGGGGCCACTTGGGACTATGGGACACTTGTGGGGGCTGAACCAATATAGGCTGAACTTAAAGGAGTTGTAAAGGCAGAAGGTTTTTTATCTTAATGCATTAAGATAAAAAACTGAAAAATGTGAATACTGGAGATGCTGAACCAAAATGATATAGGAATAAATTAAACTTTGAGATGAGTCAGGAATCCATTAATTTTTTGGATTTAAATATCACGAGGGAGGATGGACGCTTTACTACCTCCACACATTTTAAGCCAACAGATCGAATGCCTATATCCCTCGAGACAGCTGCCACCATGCAGCATGGTTGAACAGGGTCCCAAAGGGACAGTATCTTCGAATAAGGAGAAACTGTTCTACATTAACATCCTTCGACACACAAGCAAAGATTCTTACAGAAAGATTTATTGAAAAGGGCTATGACCCAAAGACTTTGGAGCCTGCATGCGTTCAGGCTAGAAGCACATATAGAAATGTAAAAAGGCAGCCCCGTCTGCATAGATGTGGCTTGCAGGCCGCTTTTTACTGAGGTCTGGTGTGATCTATAGTAATTCTGTCTCGGGGTCTATGGTAAAAACTCAGGGACAATCTCTATAGTCCCATATTAAGTAGGCCTGGAATTGTGGGCAGTGCACATAAGCCAATGCCTAAACTCATAAAATGGACTGCTGCCATGTAAACAAGATTCTTATCTTGTTATCTAATGCTTATGAGACTGCTTGTTTCATACCCTCTAACCTTGACTTAAAGTGTATGTAAACCTTAGCAATGATGTTCTCTTTATTGCTTCCTTTTTGTCTACTAAATTTTCCATCAAAAGTGTTTTGTTATTTCTTTTTGATAAATGCAAACATATACTGCTTGATTTTGCCAGAATCTTGTGCGCTGATAACTTCCTTTGCACAAGGAGGGGTTATAGAGATGAGGAGGATAGGCCTGCCTTTTTAGTCCATCAAAAATAAAGTAGGCAGGGCTGACACCACATGCTGAGGATTATAAAGCTTAAAAGACAGGTCAAACGGGATAGTAGGGACACACTATATTTCTGGCACATTAACAGTTATTTTTCTGTACTTGCAGAATGTTTAAATGGATAAAATATATATAGGTAGACGTGCATGTATTGCAAAGATGTACTAAAAAATTTTTTTGGCTTTGAAACGCCCTTTAAGTTACTGGCCTTCAGGAGTTTGAGTGAGAAGTAGCCCATGACCTGCTGAGATCCTATCATTACCTCCTCTTGCTCCTACTTTGTCCTGTTCATGATTGCAACCTGGTCATGACTAATACTAAAAGTAAAGATTAAGCTTTTTCAGTTTCTTGATTATTTCAAGAATTATTATCTGGTCAATGAACCAGCAGAAAACTTTCAGAAGTTCTATGATAAGAATAAAGGAGAAACTATGGGGTTCCCCTGGAAAAAACACTGCCATGGAGGAAAAATAGCACACGCTTCATGGCTTCTAAAATATCATACAGGCCTGGTCTGCCACTGCTTTCCCCTTATAATGTAATACCTGAACGCTTTGGGCATGGGCTCACTTTCTCTCCCCCTTGGTACCCCTGGGTGGTTTCCCGATGTTTGCTTCATTTGGGCTTTTTCAGCAAATGGAGTAATCCGATGTTTCCACTTTATTTATGGCATAAATCTGAAGTTGCTAGCTGCACTTAAAAATTAGTGGAGACTTTCCCTCTTAGATACCTGAAAACATACACCACTTTCTTCAGAGCATAGGTGGTCAGGTCAAGTCTTATGGTACCCTTTATTATTAAATCAATTTCCACAGCATATAAAATGCTCTTAAAAAAGTAATCCCCATCCAAACCTTTGAAGGGAAAGGAAGATTGGCCCACACCTCCTCAATACATTCTAAATGCAGAAAACATGCTAAAAATTACTTTCAAGGTGTTACAGATAACCTGAAAGGCTATGTCTAGTGATAGGGAGATAACCAGTGACAAATCTCTAAAGACCTACTAGTAACTCTGTTCCATACAGCTTCTAACGATATTGGTTCAAGCAATAGATCTATCATGGTGCACCTGATAAATACAGGGAAAGGCCTTATCCCCATACCGTAAAAATCACAGAGGGTACCCACTATGGAAGAATGGCTGACTAAGGTGAATCAAATAATGGAGCCCGAGGAATGGACACACAAAGTGGAAGACACATTTGATAATTTTTACAAAATCTGGGCGATTTGGATAGCGTATTATTTCAGAGCATTATAAATACAGTACTTATTACATGTGCATGCCGCTTGAACACCATCATAAACACTTGGTTTCTTTAACCAACTATTGTCAAGATTAAATTGCAGTAGACATTGGGAAAGTAAGGTTTATGCAGCCTTATCCCCCCTCTAATTCCCCCATCCCATTTCCCCCTTCCTACCCTAATTAACAGCATGGTTAATTTTTGACCCTTGGTAACCTTCTGAGTTATAACAGTTTTGTAGAAATTGTACTGTTCTATGATGTTACTCATGAATGTTCTAAAGCCTGTGAAATGTATCTGTGTTGTTTTCCCTGTTCCCTTTATTCCCTATTTGTACATTGTATATGTTATGTATAGAAAATGCAAAAATCTTGTTGAACATAAAGAAGTCCCATGACACAGAGAAGATATCATAAGCAATGCAGCAGTGAAGTACTTTCACAAGATAAATAGGTTTTTCGATGTGTGTTTCCAACAGACAATCTTGTATTATAATTTAAACAATATCATATTCTTACACTTGACTGTGGGATCATATGACAAGCAATTGGTTCTAGTCTCTAGAGTGGAATGGTCCTTCTTGCAATGCCCACATTGCTACTGGTGACATTGATGCTTCTTATAGACTGCCTTTTTAAAGGGTCCTTATGGGGTATGTTACAATCCTTTTACCCACAAAATATGCTTTACTGACTGTGCCATAAGTGAGAGTGTAACAGACATGCACAAAACTCAGCACACTTATTTAACCACTTCAATACCGGGCACTTTCCCCCTTCCTGCCCAGGACAATTTTCAGCTTTCAGCTCTGTCACATTTTGAATGACAATTGCGCGGTCATGCAACACTGTACTCAAACTAAATTTTTATAATTTTCTTCCCACAAATAGAGCTTTCTTTTGGTGGTATTTGATCACCACTGGGGTTTTTATTTTGTTGCTAAACAAACTAAAAAAGACCAAAATAATTAAAAAAAAAACACATTTTTCTTTGTTTCTGTTATAATATTTTGTTTTCTCCTCACTAACGGGCACTGATGAGGCTGCAATGACAGGCACTGATGAGGTGGCACTAATGGGCACTTTTGAGTTGGCACTGATGGGCACTGATGAGTTGGCACTGATATGTAGAATTGATGGGCACTGATAGGCTGCACTGATATGCAGCATTGATGGGCACCAATAGGTGGCACTGATATGCAGCACTGATGGGCACTGATAGGTGGCACTGATGGGCACTGGTAGGAAGCACTGATAGGCACTGATAGGCAGCACTGATGGGCACTAATAGGCGGAACTGATGGGCACTGACAGTTGGAACTGATTGGCACTGACAGGCAGCACTGATGGGTACTAATAGATTGCACTGGTGGGCACTAATAGATGGCACTGATAGGCATTACTGATGATGAGGTACTGTCAGTCATTACTGATGGGCACTGATTGTCATCATTGAAGGACACTGACAGGCGTTACTGATTGGCACTTTTATGGGCACTGACTGGCACTTTGGGCACTGACTGCCAGCTGATGGGCAGTGATTGGCAAATGTTGTGGGCACCTCTCAATCCACTGATTATCAGCGCAGACCCCCCCCCCCCTGACAGGAGAGCCGACGACTGGGGGTTATCATATGACGTCCAGTCAGGATAATGAAACCCCCGCCTGGCCGTCATTCTGCCATAGGACGGGCAGGAAGTGGTTTAAAAGAAAATGAAACCTTCACATGTATTTTCCATTCCATTACCTATTTGTACTATTTGTGATATGTACTCCTGAGCCCTGCACTCTGCAAAATTCAACACTGGGGGATTACACAGTCTCGGCCTCTTCACTCTGTGCCCTACATTATAGACACTATGTTGTATATTTCACACTCTTGACTCAGGTAGGTCAGTGGCTTGGGAGGCACTGGCTAGTATCAGAGCCAGATACACACATGTTACATATTCACAAGTTAGGTATTCGATTCTCACTGCCCAAATACTGTGTGGCATAAAAAAGTGGCCACAG
The DNA here is from genome assembly GCA_018402905.1 of Glandirana rugosa. Classification (NCBI taxonomy): domain Eukaryota; kingdom Metazoa; phylum Chordata; class Amphibia; order Anura; family Ranidae; genus Glandirana; species Glandirana rugosa. Next base: position 1,414,787 of record BLSH010347747.1, read on the forward strand.
CCACCAGTTTATTCCCGAGGGTGTGTGCTAAAAAAATACATATAATGTTTGGGGGATCTGAGTAATTTTCTAGCAAAAATGATGGTTTTTACATGTAGGAGAGAAGCGTAAGAATTGGCCTAGGTGGCAAATGTTACCATAAGTAAGTAATATACAAATAATTACTGTATTATATATTATTTAAGGTAATTTACTATATTTTCAAAAACTGTACTCAAGCAGGTGGCTTAACAGACAAATTACTGAAGCTTATAACGTCCCTCGAAGCTCAATCATTTTTTTTTTTTTATGTTCATGGCAGATGAGGCTTTATCTCACCTACCTCCCCTGACTGCACATCCCTGTCCTGACTACTGTATTCTGTCTGCTGGGCTGTATGTGACATGTTCCTGACTACTGCATTCTAAGTACTTTACATTCTAAAGTTCTCCTTTAGGGTAGGCTGTGTGTAGAAAAGCATGTGGGACAAGTGAGAGTGTAACAGACATGTACAAACCCAGTGGCGGCTGGTGCTCCATATTTTGGAGGGGGGCAAACATAACTGCCCCCTCACTCGCACATAACGCTGTCACCCCCCGGAAAGGCCAGGCTCGATACTCACACTGCTCTGGCTCCCGCTCATCCTCCCATCTGCTGCTGCAATCTCCTCCTTGGCAGCCAATACATGCTCCTGGCCTGGGCTTCTGCTATGGTTTCTGCTAGGAGTTTGGGACGGGCTCTATGAAGTCGGGAAGGTAGTGATCAGTGCCAAGGGACCATTGCTTCTCCTCACGGCCGAACAGGAAGTGGGTCATGAGACCCAATTGGCCGGGAGTCTTAAGATTCCCTGGCCAATCGGCTCTCAGGACCTGCTTCCTGATTTGCTGGGATGAGAAGTAGGTAGACATTAGGGAATATTAACTTGGTAATGTCACACAACTGGATGGGCTCAGGGAGCAGTGCTCTGCACCCCAAGCCCACCCTTTTTTGAAGTCAATTAGAGTCTCAGGCTCTAATCAGGTGCTTCAAAAAAGAAAAAAAAAACCCATTGAAATCCATACGTCCGGCCTCCTGCATGTAGATTAGGGGCTGGGTGAATGGATTAGGGGGGTGGCGCCCCTGCACCCCTAAGGGAGCTGCTGCCACTGTACAAACCTCAGCACACTTGTTTTTGAAAATGAAACTCTTCTATTACATATACGCTTTTCTACATACAGCCTACCTTAACCACTTCCATACAGGACACTTACACCCCCTTCCTTCCCAGACCAATTTTCAGCTTTCAGCTCTCTCACACTTTAAATGACAATTACTCAGTGATGCTACACTGTATCCAAACAAGATTTTGATCATTTTTTTCTCACAAATAGAGTTTTATTTTGGTGGTATTCAATCACTGCTGGGTTTTTAATTTTTTTCAATATAAGCGAAAAAGTATCGAACATTTTGAAAAAAGGACTTTTTTTTGTTTGTATTGAAAAATTTTGCAAAAAAGTAATTTTTCTTCATATATTTGGGCCATAATTTATACTGCTACATATCTTTGGTAAAAATAACCCAAATTAGTGGATATTATTTATTCTCTGTGAAAGTTATAGCGTCTACAAGCTAAGGTGCAAATCACTGAAAATTGATCACACCTGATGTACTGACCCCTATCTAATTTCTTGAGACCCTAACAAGCCAGGAAAGTACAAATACCCCCCAAATGACCCCTTTTTGGAAAGTAGACATTCCAATGTATTTAGTAAGGGGCATGGTGAGTTTTTTGAAGTTATATTTTTTTTCCCCACAATTCTTTGCAAAATGAAGATTTTTTTTTTTTACACAAAATTGTTAAACAGCAAGTTAATTCTCACACAGCATATACATACTTGCAATGACACCCCAAAATACATTCTGCTACTCCTCCTGAGTATGGCAATACCCCATTTGTGAGGCTTTTACACAGCTTGGCCACATACAAAGGCCTAACATTGAAGAAGCACCTTCAGGCGTTCTATGAGCATAAATTACACATCTCATTTCTCAGCCACCTATTACACTTTTGAAAGTTGAGATATTTCCAACACACAGCATGTACATAGCAAATATGACACCCCAAAATACATTCTGCTACTCCTCCTGAGTATGGCGATACCACATGTGTGAGACCTTTACACAGCCTGGCCACATACACAGGCCCAACATTGAAGTAGCACCTTTAGGCGTTCTACGAGCATAAATTACACATCTCATTTCTTGACCACCTATTACATTTTTGAAGGCCCTGGAGCAACAGGACAATGGAATTTCCCACAAAATGACCCCATTTTGGAAAGCAAACACCCCAACGTATAATATATGAGGCATAATGAGTCTTTTGAACATGTCATTTTTTTCCAGAAGTTTTTAGAAAATGTGGAAAAAAAATGAAACCGCATTTCTTTTTTTACACAAAGCTGTCAATTTATAAGATATTTCCAACACATAGCATGTACATAGCAAAAATGACACCCCAAAACACATTCTGCTACTCCTCCTGAGTATGACAAAACTACATGTGTGAGACTTTTACACAGCCTGGCCACATACAGAGGCCCAACATTGAAGTAGCACCTTTAGGCGTTCTACGAGCATAAATTACACATCTCATTTCTCAACCACCTATTACACTTTTGAAGGCCCTGGAGCACCAGGACAATGGAATTACCCACAAAATGACCCCATTTTGGAAAGCAAACACCCCAACGTATATTCTATGAGGCATTATGAGTCTTTTGTACGGTTAAGTCTTTGAAAAACGCGGAAAAAATATAAAATCTCTTTTATTTTTACACAAAGTGGTCAATTTATTAGATATTTCTAACACATAGCATGTACATAGCAAAAATGACACCCCAAAATACATTCTGCTGTTCGTCTCGAGTATGGCAATACCACATGTGTGAGACTTTTACACAGTCTGACCACTTAGAGAGGTCCAACATGCAGGGAGCACCATCATGCGTTCTAGGAGCATAAATTACACATAAAATATCCTAATGACTTATTACACTTTTAAAGGTCCTGGAGCACCAGGACAGTGGAATTACCCACAAAATGACCCCATTTTGAAAAGCAAACACCCCAACATATATTCCATGAGGCATTATGAGTCTTTTTCATTTTTTTCCACAAGTCTTCGGAAAACGTGGAAAAAAATTGAAAACTTATTTTTTTTACACAAAGTTGTCTATTTATATGATATTTCTAACACATAGCATGTACATAGCAAAAATGACACCCCAAAATACATTCTGCTGTTCGTCCCGAGTATGGCAATACCACATGTGTGAGACTTTTACACAGTCTGACCACTTAGAGAGGTCCAACATGCAGGGAGCACCATCATGCGTTCTAGGAGCATAAATTACACATAAAATATCCTAATGACTTATTACACTTTTAAAGGTCCTGGAGCACCAGGACAGTGGAATTACCCACAAAATGACCCCATTTTGAAAAGCAAACACCCCAACATATATTCCATGAGGCATTATGAGTCTTTTTTATTTTTTTCCACAAGTCTTCGGAAAACGTGGAAAAAAATTGAAAACTTATTTTTTTTACACAAAGTTGTCTATTTATATGATATTTCTAACACATAGCATGTACATAGCAAAGATGACCCCCCAAAATATATTCTGCTACTCGTCCCAAGTATGGCGATACCACATGTGTGAGACTTTTACACAGCCCGGCCACATAGAGAGGTCCAGCATTGTAGTAGTACCTTCAGGCGTTCTAGGAGCATAAATTATACATCTAATTTCATTCCTACCTATCACACTTTTGAAGGTCCTGGAGAACCAGGACAGTGGAATTACCCACAAAATGACCCCATTTTGGAAAGCAAACACCCCAATGTATATTTTATGAGGCATGGGCTGCAGATAGGTACTCGGGTACTCTCATGGATTAGTAAAAGGTACTTGGGTACTCTGATGGGCTGGTAAAAAGTTCTCGGTTACTCTGATGGGCTGGTGACAGGAACTTGGGTACTCTGATGGTCTGTGCCAGGTACTAGGGTACTCAGATGGGCTGGTGACAAGTACTTGGGTACTCAGATGGGCTAGTGACAGGCACTCGGGTGCTCAGGTGGGCTAGTGACAGGTACTAGGGTACGCAGATGGGCTAGTGACAGGTGCTCGGTACTCAGATGGGCTAGTGACAGGTACTTGGGTACTCAGATGGGCTAGTGACAGGTATTCAGATGGACTGGTGACCGGTACTCGGGAACTCTGATGAGCTGGTGACAGGTACTCGGATACTCTGATGGGTTGGTGACGTGTTCGGGTACTCTGATGGGTTGGTGACAGGTACTCGGGTACTCAGATGGGCTGGTGACAGGTACTCGGGTACCCAGATGGGCTAGTGACAGGTACTTGGATACTCAGATGGGCTAGTGACAGGTACTAAGGTACTCAGATGGACTGGTGACAGGTACTCGGGTACTCTGATGGACTGGTGACAGGTACTCGGGTACTGTGATGGACTGGTGACAGGTACTCGGGTACTCAGATGGGTTGATGACAGGTGCTCGGGTACTCTGATGGGTTGGTGACAAATACTCGGGTACTCTGATGGGCTGGTGACAGGTACTCAGGTACTCTGATGGGCTTGTGACAGGTACTCGGGTACTTTGATTGGCTGGTGACAGGTACTCAGGTACTCTGATGGGCTGGTGACAAGTATGCAGGTACTCTCATGGGCGGGGGCACAGGTACTAAGGTACTGTGATGGGCAGGTGACAAGTACTCGGGTACTTTGATGGGCAGGTGACAGGCACTCGGGTACTGTGATGGGCTGGTGACAGGTACTCGGGTACTCTGATGGGCTGGTGACAGGTACTCGGGTACTCTGATGGGCTGGTGACACGCACTCGAGTACTTTGATGGGCTGGTGACAGGTACTCGGGTACTCTGATGGGCTGGTGACAGGCACTTGGGTACTTTGATGGGCTGGTGACAGGTACTCGGGTACTTTGATGGGCTGGTGACAGGTACTTGGGTACTTTGATGGGCTGGTGACAGGTACTCGGGTACTTTGATGGGCTGGTGACAGGTACTTGGGTACTTTGATGGGCTGGTGACAGGTACTTGGGTACTTTGATGGGCAAGTGACAGGCACTCAGGTACTCTGATGGGCTTATTACAGGTACTCGGGTACTTTGATGGGCAGGTGACATGTACTAGAGTACTTTGATGGGCAGATGACAGGTACTCTGATGGGCTGGTGACAAATACTCGGGTACTCTGATGGGTTGGTGACAGGTACTCGGGTACTCAGATGGGCCGGTGAAAGGTACTCGGGTACTCTGATGGGCAGGTGACAGGTACTCGGGTACATTGATGGGCAGGTGACAGGTACTCTGATGGGCAGGTGTCAGGTACTTTGATGGGGTGGTGACAGGTACTCTTTATGGGGGGCAATCAGTGATTGGTGCACACAGTAAGCGGTAACGAGCTGTTACCGCTATCTCCTCTTCAGATACGATCGGTGTGTAAAGAGGAGAACTCGGTAACAGCTCGTTACCGCAGATTCTCGTCATTCTGTGACCGGCTGTGATTGGACACAGCCGGTCACGTGGTAAAGAGCCAATATTATTGGCTCTTTACCCCGATCATGGAAGGCCAGATTCCCGAGGGACACGGCCGATCCCCGATCGCTGCGATGCGGGCCCCACAGAGCGGCGAAAACAGGAGGACGTCAAATGACATCCACCCAGGATGGGGAGTGCACCTTGCCAGCGTATTATTACTATACGCCGGTAAGGAAGGGGTTAGAGAGGATGTAAACCCCAAAAAAAATGTACTGACACATCTACTTTGTACAGGAGAGGATATCATGTCATATTTGCCCAGTTTTGCCACGAAGAGTTAATCCAACCCTTATTTTTTTTAGCAGGAAAAAAACTGACTGAGGGAGAAATAGCAGTCATTTCATCCCGTGCTTTGTGACTGACAGGTCATTTTCTTATCTTCTGCACAGAGCAAAAATAGCCTCACACTCCCCCCACCATCTCCTCCAGCTCTCAGTATAGAGCTGGGTGGGAAGTCTTGTGACATCACAACTCAACCCACCGAGCTTCAGCAAAGAGAGACACCCACTGATTCCAGTGTTTTGCAAGTCTGATACTGCTGAAAGGGGGGGCATTTGCAAGGTAGGGATACATGCAGGATGCTTGCATGTATATATACATTAATACTGTGCCATTAGTTTATACTGGGTGAGTGATGGGTTTACATCCACTTTAAGGAAGAACTTCAGGAGTATATAATGTACTTAGTGTGCAGTGGTCAGGAATAAGTTATACACAGCCCATGGTACAAAATGCACTCGTTAGGAGTATGAAATGTACAACATAGTATATATAATGCAGGGCTCAGGAGTGCATAATACACAGGTTGAATGACCTACCTTGTGCATAATGCAGAGGTGTAAGGCTCAAAGGTGCTTATTGTAGAGATTGCAGAACTCAGGAGTGCATAATGCTGAGAGTGCATTGTTCAAAAGTGCATATCGCAGAGAGTGCAGGGCTCCTCCCGTAACAAATCACCCCCACAGTACAGATCTTCTCTAAATCCCCCCTCTCATACTAATCCCTCAGTACTGACCCCTCCAATTCAAACCCTTCAGTAAAGACACCCCCAGCACAGCTCTCTCAGTATAGATACTCCCCCAGCATGGACCCCTTAGTACAGACTGCCCCCCAGCACAAAACCCTCAGTTAAGACCATGTCCCATTTAGCACAAACCTCTCAGTACAGACCCCCCCTCCCACAGCTCAGCCCTCATCCCCAGCAAAGACAGTGCAGATCCTCCCCCACCAGTATATACCCCTCAGTACAGACATCCCAGATGTGTATAAGAGACAGACTGTATTCTGTCTGCTGGGCTGTATGTGACATGTTCCTGACTACTGCATTCTAAGTACTTTAAA
>BLSH010347747.1:1462267-1476614 GCA_018402905.1 Glandirana rugosa
AGTGTTAATAAGTTGGGGAAATATTATAACAACAAAGATTTCGAAAGACTGTCAAAAATACCGGATTTCACCTCGACTTTGTAGTAATTCGGAAACCGTTGAGATATTGCTAGGAAGTAAACGAAGTCGACACTACGCATATATTTGGGGCTGGTACTTCCACAAGTTCCACTCAACGTTAGTACCCTTTCTGTTTCCTCGAAGGTGTTTTCGACTCTCTCCTCTAATAAAGTAGTGTAGACTTCCCGGAACCCATATTCTAAAGGTTTTCTAAATTGTAAGGTTCTCTGTGGTAACCCTCGTAATATTCTCTCTCAGCTTTTGTGGAAGCTCCTTTGTCTTTCCCATGATTGCAACTCACCTTGAACACCTTCATGGTCGGGGTTTATATACGCATCACAGCTGAAGCAAATGAAGGATCGTTATAGAGTTGCCAAAGGCTTAATGATGTTTCAGCTCCACTTTAGGCCATAAAAACTGTCAGAAAGCTTTAGAAACAACAATGTTATATAGGGGTTGAATAATTGTGACATGGCGATCTTAACAAAATATACTGTTACACACAGATACTACATCATACATTTTCTGTGTTGATTTTATGTATCACTAAACTGAATGAGAAGCCATCCAAAGCAGAATCCTGCACTTTGAAAAGATTTTTATTTATAAATCCTTAAAACTCTTTAGGGGTTGAATATTTCTGATTGCAAGTGTATATATATATATATATATATATATATATATATATATACACACACAGTATCTCACAAAAGTGAGTACACCCCTCACATTTTTGTAAAACTTTTATTATAGCTTTTCATGTGACAACACTGAACAAATGACACTTTGCTACAATGTAAAGTAGTGAGTGTACAGCTTGTATAACAGTGTAAATTTGCTGTCCCCTCAAAATAACTCAACATACACCCATTAATATCCAAACCGCTGGCAACAAAAGTGAGTATACCCCTAAGTGAAAATGTCCAAATTGGGCCCAAAGTGTCAATATTTTGTGCGGCCACCATTATTTTCCCGCACTGCCTTAAAGTATAACTAAAGGCAAAACTTTTTTTTTTTTTTTAGTTTTGGATAAAGTGGAGAGAGATTAGAGCCCATGCCAGTTTTTATTGCTGTCTGTGTCCCTGTGAAGGTTATTCACCCGCTCTATTTGCCCTGTTTCCATTATCATTGAAAATGAAAGTAAAAAGAAAACCCCACATTTTTGGGTTTTCCCCAGAAAATTAATAGCTGGGAAATCTTCCAATGAGAACACTAGTTCTGGTGAGCTGGGGGTCCCCAAAACATCCCTTTAATTTGCCGAGATATCCTCTCACTTCCTGTTTGGCTATTGGACAGGAAGTGAAGGGAAATCTCCCGAATGGTGCACACATGTCGAAAAAAAAAATCTGACAGTGGTTATAACCCTTCCTTACTCTATCAAAAATGAAAAAGAAAGTTTTGCCCATAATTCTACTTTAACCTCTTGGGCATAGAGTTCTCCAGAGCTTCACAGGTTGCCACTGGAATCCTCTTCCACACCTCCATGATGACATCATGGAGCTGATGAATGTTAGAGACCTTTTGCTCCTCCACCTTCAATTTGAGGATGCCCCACAGATGCTCAATAGGGTTTAGGTCTGGAGACATGCTTGGCCAGTCCATCACCTTTACCTCAGCTTCTTTAGCAAGGCAGTGATCATCTTGGAGGTATGCTTGGGGTCGTTATCATTTTGGAATACTGCCCTGCGGCCCAGGAAATCATGCTCTGCTTCAGTATGTCACAGTACATGTTGCCATTCATGGTTCCCTCAATGAACTCTAGCACCCCAGTGCTGGCAGCACTCATGCAGCCCCAGACCATAACACTCCCACCACCATGCTTGACTGTAGGCAAGACCCACTTGTCTTTGAACTCCCCACCTGGTTGCTGCCATACATGCTTGACACCATCTGAACCAAATAAGTTTATATTGGTCTCATAAGACCACAGGACATGGTTCCAGTAATCCATGTCCTTAGTCTGCTTGTCTTCAGCAAACTATTTGCAGGCTTTTTTGTGCATCATCTTTAGAAAAGGCTTCCTTCTGGGATGACAGACATGCAGACCAATTTGATGCAGTGTGTGGCGTATGGTCTGAGCACTGACAGGCTGACCCCCACCCCTTCAACCTCTGCAGTAATGCTGGCAGCACTCATACGTCTATTTCCAAAGACAACCTCTAGATATGACGCTGAGCAACTGCACTCAACTTCTTTGGCCAACCATGGTAAGACCTGTTCTGAGTGTAACACTGTCAGGAACCATGAATCAGACTGAGACAGAAGTGCAGTAAAAATCACACTATTTAATACAAATGGTAAAATAGAAGAAACAGAGCAAAGTCAAAACATAGCCAAGGTTCGGTAGCCAGAGTGGATGGTTGGAGCAAGCCAGCAAACAGGGATCCAGAGATCAGGGAAGTCAAACAAACAGCATGCAGGCTCAGGAGCCAGAAGGGAAGTCAGCCAAGCAGAGTCTTTAATCCAGAAACCAGGAGGAACGTCTAACAGGGAAAAGTCTTTCACAGGAAAACACAGCATAGATTATCCAGAGATGTTGACCAGGCGAAGGCATCTAAGATCTGATCTAGGCAGTTTATATAGCTAGGAGAGCTGGCTAACGAGCGGGATATGGACATCAGGTTAGACTGCGTGGAAGCTCAGACTGGCAATTAACCCTCAGCTGAGCAGCTTGCTTTGAGAAGGGAGGGCTAAGCCCAGCCCTTACAAATCTGTCCTGTTAAACCGCTGTATGGCCGTGGTCACCATGCTGCAGCTCAGTTTCAGGGTCTTGGCAATCTTCTTATAGCCTAGGCCATCTTTATGTAGAGCAACAATTCTTTTTTTCAGATCCTCAGAGAGTTCTTTGCCATGAGGTGCCATGTTGAACTTCCAGGGACCAGTATGAGAGAGTGAGAATGATAATGCCAAATTTAACACACCTGCTCCCCATTCACACCTGAGACCTTGTAACACTAACGAGTCACATGACACCGGGGAGGGAAAATGCCTAATTGGGCCCAATTTGGACATTTTCACTTAGGGGTGTACTCACTTTTGTTGCCAGCGGCTCAGACATGAATGGCTGTGTGTTGAGTTATTTTGAGGGAACAGCCAATTTACACTGTTATACAAGCTGTATACTAACTACTTTACATTGTAGCAAAGCGTTATTTCTTCAGTGTCGTCACATGAAAAGTTATAATAAAATATTTACAAAAATGTGAGGGGTGAGACACTAACTTAGGCGCAAATTGGAACTGCCTTTACTGTAGATTCACACAGAATTTGTACTACACAAAATTAGGTAAGAGCTTGATCACATTGTCCTAAACAATGCAAACTGTAAACAGTAATATCAGTACATCTAATGAACAGCTAATATAACATAAACATATAATCAACAGCTAGCAACTAACAGCTAACAGTGATCTAATCAAACAGTAGTCTAATTAATATCTACATATAAATATCCAACAATAGTTTGGTAACGAGGGGACGTGGCACAATACTAGCTGACAGACAAAAACAATAGGTCACTCAATTAACAATGGGAATTCACAGCTAGGATACACACAATGGAGAATTATACAATGAGAGAAAGACAACTTAATAAACAGATTTACACAAAGCAGCAGTAGACACAAGCATCAGGTTGTTTTAAGATGATTACAATCTTCTGCTTAGAGTCTGAGTCTTGGAGGGGGATTGAAGCAATAAATGCTGGTTTAGGCATAGAGGCCCCAAACAGCTATTGAAATGTATCAAGCACTTGTTGAACGTTATTTGACTTTATTAAAGGATAAAGTGGATACACTTCCACATTCTTCCAAAGACAATCTTATAAAACAGGAAAGAGCAGCCATTAGACATCTTAAATCCCCATGGCATAGTTATTAGAGAGGCTGACAACAGATTTTCATACATGTTTTCCTTTTAGAAAGTAGTATATTTACCTTACAACTCATACATGTGAGATTGAACCCTGACATTTCACTTTGAATTAGTGACATTTCCCTTCAACTTTTTATGCAGCAATAACCATCTCAGTGAGGATTTTTCCTTCTTTGATTTTCAATCTAAAAAAAATCATTGGCCTTAAAGTTGTCTTTTAGTTGTCGTAAAGTAGGGCTGGGTGTGATGGAACTGATAGTCACCAGCTCTCTTCTCACTGAAGACTGAGAACTGAGTGATCAGCAGTCTTTGATCGCTCAGTTCTCAGTGAAGAGTCAATGGGGGACAGGTGCAACATCAGATTGAGTGTGAATGTTTTTTTTTAAGCGCAAGGATAGGGCTTTATTATTTCTCTTCTTTGCTGAGAAAGGATAGCTCCCATGGCAGAGTCTGAGGCTGGGTTCACACTGCAGCACGGAGCGGCTCACAGCAGGGGTCCGGTGGGTCCCCATTCACCGTTTCAGGTCCAATTTCAGCACACATTTTTGGCTGAATTCAGACCTGAAATGGACCAGAAGACGCACAGGACACGTGCAGTTTGAACTGGAGCCACTCCGGAGATGTGTGAACCAGCTCCATAGAGATCCCCATGACTAAGCTCTGGGGGGTGGAGTGAAACACATTGGGGGTGTGGCCTGGTTGGAGTCCAGGCTGAGGTTGCCACTCTGCTCACCATTCCAAGATACCTAGATGTGTGACTCTTAGGGGCTACCCCATTGTTCTCAGAAGCAGCTCCATTGAGAGTCGGTCACAATCTCCTGACATGCAAATTGGATGAGGGGAAAACCTCATCCAATTCGCACCAGTGTGAACCCAGCCTTAAGCATCCACTTCTACAATAAAAGGTAGTTCAGGATTAGGATGTACAAATGTTTGTGCAGAAGTGAAAATAGTCTTTAGCTTACTAAAGGCAGTCTGACCACCCAAAGCACATCATTTTTTTGTCAGCTGCGTGATTTCTTTAGACAAGTTTCTTATGAATTTTCTGTAGCTGTTGGCAAATCCAACAAATCATTGTATGTTCTTGATATTTCTAGGGCAGTCCACCACTGCTTTGATCTCTGGTTCCAGGCTCACTGCTTCTGGAGAAATGTATCCCAAGAACTGGTTTTGGGTCCGTTCAACCTCACAGTTCTCCAGTTTGTTGTAAAGTCAATTTTTTCCTAATCTTTCAAAGACAGTGCAAACATGATTGTGATACTCCTCCAAGTTATCAGAAACGATGACAATATCACCCAGATAAGCAAACTGGTCCAACAGTCATTGATGAAGTGTTGAAAATTGCTGGAACTTTGCAAAGACCAAAAGGCATAACCAATAACTCAAAATGCCCATATCTGGTTCTAAAGGTGATTTTCCATTCTCATCCTTGACAAATGTGGACAAGATTATATGCCCCCCTGTAAGACTTTGGCCGAACTGAGTCTTTCCAACCTTTTAGAGATTAAGGGAAGTATATAACGCTTTTTAATAATGATTTTATTCAAATCCGTGCAGGATACATTGAGTGTCTAATATAGCTATTTTCTTAATTCTGATCAAGCCACCCCCTAAGGACCTTTAATTGAGGTTCTGATGGATTAAAAAGGCGGCCAAAAGGCATTTATGGCCCTGGAAGCAGTTCAATCAAACAATCATATGGGCCATGATGGGGTTATTGATTGGCATTGTTTTTACCACAGACACCCTGCATGGTATTGTGGAGGCAAGGTATCCTATGACTGGGTAGTTACCACATTAACTTGTGATTCCTTGATCAGTGGAGAACTTGTTTGGCAAAGTTCTCTACAATTTTCCTTGCAATGGGGGGACAGAAAATTTATAATCCATGCTCCCCAGTTAATTAAGTACTTATGAGTAGAAAACCAAGGAATGCCCAGGATGACACGAAATGTGGGTGACAAAGGTCAGCTTCAAATCAACCATCTCTATATTAATAGGGGCAGATTTATTTCTTGTTTGAATATTGTTGTTGTGAGTGAATTCTATGTCAATAAAGTCCCCCCCAGCCCTGGAGTCCAGCATAGCAGAGCAAGGAATTTCATGGCCTTCGTGATAAGTTTGATAGGGATGACAAAATGGTATAGTAGAGAATTAACTTCATTTTATTCATGGATCAGTGGAGAGATAGACTGGGATGTATTTGTTCAGGAACAATACAATCAGTGGCAGCAACTGTTCTGTTCTTTTTTTTTTTTTTTTAATATCTTTATTCAGAGTTTGGAGATAACATCAAAGCCAAAAGAAAAAAGAGCAAAGAGATTAACTTTTAACAATATAACAAAACCGCGCTCATAAATGACAATTAAATCAAATATATCAAAGATGGTCCGCAAATAATCAAGTTCATAAAGTCCATAAAGTGCTGTGTGCTCAGAAAAGTTTAGGTGATGTATAGAGTGCATAATGCCACTAGATCATGCATAGTTCATAAACAGTTCCAGGGTTATCTTCTGTGGTAAATCCCTCCACCAGACACCTGTGTCACAAGGCACTTACCAGAACAATATGATCCCCATCACAGGGGTCAAAAGCACCTTATCAGAGACATCCAAACGATTTCCACATTCTTCTCAGCTGCACATCCAACCACCATCTCAAGGGATGTGGGTGCAAAAATGTGGGTGCAAAAAGAGAGAAGAGGGTGTCCCGACCGTGAAATACGTATGCCTGTTTATTTAACATTCATAAAATCCAAAAATGTACGGTCCAAACAGCAATATCCAAAATTAAAAGCAAAAACAACTTGTGGGGCTGAAATGGGGAAGCAGGGGATGCCGCTTGCGCTCCTCTTGAATTCCTTTGAGCGGAAATGACGTGCGTTGTGACACAGGTGTCTGGTGGAAGGATTTGCCACAGAAGATAACCCTGGAACTGTTTATCAACTATGCATGATCCAGGGGCATTGTGCACTCTATACATCAACTAAACATTTTCAAGCACACAACATTTTATGGACTTTATGAACTTGATTAATTATTTGCGGACCATCTTTGATATATTTTATTTGATTGTCATTTATGAGCGTGGTTTTGTTATATTGTTAACTGTTTTAAGGTCATTCTGTTACACCAGCAGCTCATAGCCTCAACTGTACCCATAGAGCAGGTAAAAATTGGTCTCTGAGTCCAACCCTAATTTGGTATATACAAAGAGATTAACTTTGTTGGGACAATTAACTGCATAGACATAAATTCTCTAAATGTCTTCTCTCTTTCTCCTGAGTAGAAATGGATCTTTTAATAGCATCAACCTGCATACGTTTGAGAGAGTTAGAATCCAAAGAAATCTTTGAATCCTTATAAACAAACTTGACTAGCAGAGAAATACATGCCACCATTACTTCTAAACATTCCCAGTCTCTCCTTCCTCCTTTCTGTAAGTCTCTGATCAATTTGATACATAATTGGATGAAAGCCTCAAGATCATTAGGAGTCTTTACTCTGGCAATCTCATCTTTACCTATTCAGAGAGTCCTTGATGGAACTGGCTCTTTTGTGCTGTTGCGTTCCAAGTGGTATGTGAGATCCAACATCAGAATTCAGCTGTGTATTCAGCAAAAGAACATCTACACTACCACAAGCTTTGCTTCAGCAGTAGTGCAGTGGTTGGAAACATCAAATACCTGATTCATGACGGTCACAAAAGTCTCAAAATTATTTAGAGTTGCACTGTCTTGTTCTACATAAGGGGAGGCCCAAGCTTGGGCTTCCTCAGTCAGAAGGTTGACAAACAATACCTTCTTTTACTCAGAAGTAAATGCAGTGGGTTGCATTTGGAAATAAATTAGACATTAGTTAACTAATAATTTTTTCGGTCTCCATTGAACTTGAGTAGTAGAAGCAACATTCATTAGCATTATCTCGGGAATGTAAGTCTAGCAATTGTATCTGGACAGCATGCATTTCCTCCTGTTGTCCTTTCACCACACTTTCCATTTCAGAATTTTTTTCTTGGTAGGTAGGATGCTGAAGGTCTTAAACAGTATATAACAGAATCTATGGTCCCAAGAGGTTTGAGGATTAAAAAATTCCCCTCTACCTCATATTCGGATGATTTCATGATTGAATAGAACAGTATATTATCAAGGTGTTCATTGCATTTAATGCAACTAATTGTTTCCAAAGAGGAGGACTTGTTAAAGTCTATTAATCAGGACATTGAGTCAATATGTACATCTCTGGAAACATATCAGACCAAAGATTTTTACATCAATCTTAACACTGAACTTACTGATTCCCTCAGTAAATTTGAGCAAGGTCTTATGGACAATAAAAGACAGAAATGTTTGAGAGATCTTTACGGTTATCAGAACAACTTGGTCTATACACGTGACCGACCGAATTTGCCCTAATCCATCTTGAAAAGGAGGATACACTGGAGACGTTGCTCACAAAGACATGTGAGCTTCAGCTCACCTGAACAATCAGATTCCCACTCTGAAGCTTCAATAAACTTGGATGCAGGATTGTCTCTCCCGTCTCGGAGCTTCACCTCTTAAGTTTTTTCAAAAGACTCACTTTGTCCGGACACACTGGCTACAATAACTATGTTGCCACAATGAAGGATGACACTAGAAAGGAGAAAAAAGAAAAAGAAAAACGAGACAGGGATGGCTGGGCTGCATCAAGAGGAGAACATCACTGGCAAACGAGCAGCAAGAACAAGTAACCTTACAGGTGACAAACGATCTGGACTTATCTACCGTAGCCAAAGTGGTTAATTTATCTAATGTCTCCCTCTCAGATGCTGAATTATCATACTTTCTAAGGGGCTTTCTTTTTCTCCAATGTCCCATTTTGACATTCTTAACACTAATGGATGTCAATTGTTTTGTTCACAACATTACACTTAAGAAACATTTTCTCACTAAGTTGGAACAGAGCGATTCATATACCATGACCACTCAAAATGAAGTGCCATGTAGGGACACTTTCGATTTCCAGGACTTAGTTGCTAGATCAACACTGGAAAACTTACAGTCAGAAACGACAGGTGGCTTACATGGCATCAATGACATCAATGTTAGTGACCATTATTTTTATCCAGTAAACACAGGTAGCACAGCTATTGAAATGTATCAAGCACTTGTTGAAAGTGATTTGACTTTATTAATGGATAAAGTGGATACACTTCCACATTCTTCCAAAGACAATCTCACAAAACAGGAAAGAGCAGCCATTAGACTTCTTAAATTCCGCTGTGACATAGTTATTAGAGAGGCTGACAATGGGGGAGCGGTTGTCATCCTGGACTCGGAACAGTACAAAGCTGAGGCTTTTCACCAACTTAATGATGCCTTTACTTATCGTATCTTATCTGGCAATCCCACCTCTGAGTTCAGGAAGCAGCTCTTACACCTTATTGACATTGGACAGGATATGGGGGTACTCCCACATAAAATGGCTGAATATCTTGTAGTTGATGACCCTGTTGTCCCAGTCTTCCACCATTTACCTACCATTCACAAAACACCTATTTTAGGGCGACCTATTGTTGCTGGTATAAATTCATTACTGGAGAGACTGGGACACCGAGATCAACATTTACAGCCACTAGTCATTAGGCTGCCAGGCTATATCAAGGATACCTCCACTGTCCTGTCCAGTATTCAACACGTTAAATGGGCTAATGATCACAGTTGGGTTACTATGGACATCAAGTTCCTTTATTCATGCATCCCCCATCATTTAGAATTGGAAGCACTTAGGTTCCATTTAGAACACTATAGTAACTACATTACAGAACTTAAAGAATTCATTGCTCTTAATACAGTATTCCTGTTGAAGCATCATTTTTTTCATGTTTCATGTAATGTGTTCTATATGCAATGTACAGGCGCATCGATTTGAGCTAGGTTCTCTCCTTCCATAGCCAACCTCTATATGGGGTGGTGGGAGGAGAGAATTTTGTTTTCATCTAACAATCCATATATCAACAGGATCGTATGGTTTGGTCGCTATATTGATGATACGTTTCAGCAAGGACAACTCTCTCAACCTAGTATTCAGTTATGAAACCAATGAGTATAGTATCAACTTTTTGGACATTACATTGTCGAGTAGTGCAGTCTCTGACACTGTCTCTACCCGCACTTACCGTAAAACCTGTGCAGGCAACTCACTCTTACTAGCTAGTAGTTGCCACCCCCCCACATGATCTGATCGGTGCCTGTGGGGGAATTTGTCAAAACCAAACACAACTGCTCTACTGCTGAGTCTTTTTAAGAGGAAACCAAAATAGTTACATCTAGATTGCCGACACGAGGGTACAATGATAGGAATATAGAGAGGGCTATCAATATTGCCACCAAAAAAGATAGAATGGTCCCTGTCAATAACTCCCGTAGGAACAGCAATAAAACTAGAGAGACAAGTGCTAACCCTATCACTTTTGTCACTATGTATTCCAAAGAATATAACCAGGTCATTGACATCATCCGCAGACATCTCCCCATCTTGTCCACAGATAGGGATCTTGATCCCATAATCAAAATGGGCTGTAGATTCTATAGCAGACATGCTGCCACTCTAGGAATTTTTCTTTTCCCCAGCCTCTTTTCATCTACTTCATCCAAAAGAACTTGGTTACATATTACCTGTTCTTATGCTTGTAGTTTGAATACATGCAGGTTTTGCCACAGACACTCTAAAAAGTCTAATGTGTTTTATTCCTGTTCTACTAACAAAGCATTCCAAATACTCTCAATATGTAGTTTATGCAATAGAATGCACTATTTGCAAGGTACAGTATGTTGGATGCACAATACGACCCCTAAGAACACGCATCAGTGAAGGTCTTTCATATGTATCCAAACATTTTAAACACACTCACCATGGCAATATTTCTTCTTTAATTTTTTATGGGCTGGAGAGGGTTAAAAGATCTCCCCGGGGTGGTGACACCCACCATAAACTGCTAGAATGTGAAGTTTGGTGGATATACAATCTCTGCACAAGAATTCCACATGGTGTGAATTACCGATATGATGTAGATCTTTTCCTTTGTTAAAACATTGTAACATCTTTGTATCCTTGTCTACTTTGATGTTATTTTTGCACAAGCTATTCATTTATGTTTATTTTTCTATGTAAGTTACACTTTGCATTTTTTAATTACAGTCTGATTGGTGACTGTGAGCACATTTCAAGAGACTACACCTTTCTTTCTTAATGTCATTTTATACCCAGTCCCAATTAACCAATCCTCTGTTTGATTGGTAGAAGACTCCTCCTTATCTTTTTTGTATATATGTGTGTTATATGTCATTATGCAATATGCTGTGAATAAGGCCAGTGGCTGAAACGCATCTGCGTGTTCTGCCATATATATACAGTATCTCACAAAAGTGAGTGCACCCCTCACATTTTTGTAAATATTTTATTCTATCTTTTCATGTGACAACACTTAAGAAATGACACTTTGCTACAATGTAAAGTAGTGAGTGTACAGCTTGTATAACAATGTAAATTTGCTGTACCTCAAAATAACTCAACACACAGCCATTCATGTCTAAACCGCTGGCAACAAAAGTGAGTACACCCCTAAGTAATAATGCCCAAATTGGGCCCAAAGTGTCAATATTTTGTGTGGCCACTATTATTTTCTAGCACTGCCTTAACCCTCCTGTGCATGGAGTTCACCAGAGCTTCAAAGGTTGCCACTGGAGTCCTCTTCCACTCCTCCATGATGACATCATGGAGTTGGTGGATGTTGGAGTCATTACGCTCCTCCACCTTCCATTTGAGGATGCCCCAGAGATGCTCAATAGGGTTTAGATGTGGAAACATGCTTGGCCAGTTCATCACCATTACCCTCAGCTTCTTTAGCAAGGCAGTGGTCATCTTGGAGCTGTGTTTGGGGTCGTTATCATTTTGGAATACTGCCCTGAAGCCCAGTCTCTGAAGGGAAGGGGTCATTTTCTGCTTCAGTATGTCACAGTACATGTTGCCATTCATGGTTCCCTCAATGAACTATAGCTCTGCAGTGCCTCATGCAGCCCCAGACCATGACACTCCCACCACCATGCTTGACTGTAGGCAAGACACATTTGTATTTGTACTCCTAACTTGGTTGCTGCCACACACGCTTGACACCATTTGAACCAAATACGTTTATCTTGGTTTCATCAGACCACAGGACATGGTTCCAGTAATCCATGTCCTTAGTCTGCTTGTCTTCAGCAAACTGTTTGCGGGCTTTCTTGTGCATCATCTTTAGAAGAGGCTTCCTTCTGGGATGACAGCCATGCAGACCAATTTGATGCAGTGTGTGGCGTATGGTCTGAGCACTGACAGGCTGACCCCCCCACCCCTTCAACCTCTGCAGCAATGCTGACAGCACTCATACGTCTATTTCCCAACTACAATCTCTGGATATGACACTTCATACTTCAACTTCTTTGGTTGACCATGGTGAGGCCTGTACTGAGTGGAACCTGTCCTGTGAAACCACTCTATGGCCTTGGCCACCGTGCTGCAGCTCAGTTTCAGGGTCTTGGCACTCTTCTTATAGCCTAGGCCATCTTTATGTAGAGCAGCAATTCTTTTTTTCAGATCCTCACAGAGTTCTTTGCCATGAGGTGCCATGTTGAACTTCCAGTGAGTAGTATGAGAGAGTGAGAGTGATAACAACAAATTTAACACACCTGCTCCCCATTCACTCCTGAGACCTTGTAACACTAATGAGTCACATGAAACCGGGGAGGGAAAATGGCTAATTGGGCCCAATTTGGACATTTTCACTTAGGGGTGTACTCACTTTTGTTGCCAGCAGTTTAGACATTAATGGCTGTATGTTGAGTTATTTTGAAGAAACAGCAAATTTACACTGTTATACAAGCTGTACACTCACTACTTTACATTGTAGCAAACTGTCATTTCTTCAGTGCTGTCACATGAAAAAATATAATAAAATATTTACAAACGTGTGAGGGATGTACTCGCTTTTGTGAGATACTGTATATATACATATATATATATATATATATATATATATATATATATATATATATATATATATACAGTATGTTAAAGGGAATATAACATGGTTTTGTATCTGTTGTTTTTTATTAATTATGGCTTGGACTAAGAAAATAGACATTTTAAAATATTTTTTTGGTCAGGTTAATATTGCATTTGGTTAGTTCTCTATTCAGCCAACAGTTAGAGTTTCAGTCAAGTTAAGCAGTGCCTCTAGGCAGGTAGCTACAGCTGTGCTGTCTCTTTTTAGCTAACCCTTAATGAAGCTATTTAAGACCAAAGAAACATTTTAAAAACATTACAGACCCTACTTCCATACAAACTACCCTCCTCTCCCAGTGAATTTACTGAAAAGCAACAAAAAATGCCTCCTATGCTGTAGTTCTCTTTGTAATGTCCTTCTGCCAAAAAAATGGGAAAACTGCTGCTTTGTTTTGAATACTGAACCTCCAGAATGCATCGTAGGGCTTTGTGAGCATAGTCTGTGAGAAGGACGTTGCTCATTATGCAATGTATGATGATAGTGGGGTACTGCACAGTAAGGAGTGACTCTGAAAGGAATGTGGAAAATGAAAAGTGATCAAAGTCTGTTCTTAGATAGAGCATGCTCTTCTGTACAGTTATACTCAATAAGGGAGGGCCAGTATCACCCATGACTAGGAAATGGCTGAAGGACCCCCTGTTCGGTTTGCACCAGGACTTTCAAACATCGTGAAAATTTGGACCCGAATAACAAACCCCATTGAAGTCTGTGGGACCCGAACTGTAAAAATCAAAAGTGCCAATTTTGAGGGCTTATATGCAGGTAATTGAGCATACAATGGCAATGGGGGTCTGGGTACTACCCTGGGGGACATGTTTCAATGAAAAACTTTTGTATAAAAACTTCATTTTTAAATAATTTATTGGTGCTTAATGTGAAAGCATAAAAATGAAAAATTCCTTTCAATATAGTGCCTGAGTAGTCCACATGAGTATAGAGCTGCTACAGCAATAATTGAATTTATAAAGGCAAAAAAAAGACATTTTCCCTGCAAGCTTTCTTTATTTTGTAAGCAATGGCTTGCGGAGCCAGTCTGTATGATGAGGCCACAATGCAGTGCACTGGGAACAAAAATAGAGATTTTTTGGATAAATTCTGGTGTCTCTTCCACAGTCTTTGGATAGAAGTAACAGGTGTGGAAAAATTGCTCTTTGGGTGTCGGTGTTGCCTTCACACTGTAACCCTATAGAGGTACTCTTGATGAAAGCAAGCATTGGCCTTGCTGTCAATAATTGAAATAATATACACCTGTCAAAGAGGTGCAGAAAAAATGGTCTTTGGGTGTCGGTAGTGCCTTCACACCATTACCCTATTGAGGTACTTTTGATGA
>BLSH010347747.1:1543751-1554238 GCA_018402905.1 Glandirana rugosa
TGGACACAGTGACCGACGTTTGACGGGGTGGACACAGTGACCGACGTTTGACGGGGGTGGACACAGTGACCAACGTATTGACGGGGTGGACACAGTGACGCAGTTATGCAACCAGTGACACAGGTGGGGGCAGTTTGCAGCCAGTGACACAGGTGGGGCAGTTTGCAGCCAGTGACACAGGTGGGGGCAGTTTGCAGCCTGTGACACAGGTGGGTCAGTTTTCAGCCAGTGACACAGGTGGGGCAGTTTGCAGCCAGTGACACAGGTGGGGCAGTTTGCAGCCAGTGACACAGGTGGGGGCAGTTATGCAGCCAGTTACACCCCCCTCTTCCCCTTGAGGTCGGGACAAGTCCCGCACTTACCCCATCCAATAGGCAGGCAGCAGGCAGGATTGTTGCAGAGTACAGCATGCGGAGAGCGGCTGTCCCTCATGGTCAGGCGGTCTCTGTGGAGCGGAAGTCACGTCCGCTGCCACAGTGACCCGCATCCAATCACACTGAGCCGGAGGCTCAGTGCAGCCTATCAAGCTATGTGTGTGCGGCTGTTCAGCACACCCACATAGCTTATAATGGCTGACCAATAGGCTCACTATTTGGCTGTCAGGTGACAGCCAAGGAGCTGAAAAAAAAAAATAATAAAGTCAATGTACCGGCGCCACCTGCAGGGGGGCATGGCTGACTTTTATTTATTTATTTATTTTTAGCCGGCGGGGCCCAAGCGCCTCTCATACACCAGCCGCCGCTGGCTGAGGTAGTAGGGGCCATTGGGGGATCCTGAGATGGCGTGTATGGATCGGATGATGGCTGATTATTTCTCCTCCTATACTCCATACATAGCGTAGTTATCCAGTCCATACACTCCACCTGAAGGTCTCCCCCAATGTCCCCTAGCAGATGGTACATATAGCGACAGAAAGAGGTGCATCTGTTGTTTGGGTCCAAAAAAGGATCAACATTGCGCCTTCCTGCAGCAGTGCTAGGACCCTATCCTCTCCCTCTGTGTTTACTGCATTGCCCCCCCCTCCCCCCCGTTGCTGGTTGCGGCCAGGGCCATGGGCAACGGCATGACTTCGCTGTTGGCTGCCGGTGGATTCCTGCAAAATAAAGAAAAATATAGATTGTTAATGAAGATAGACAGACAGACATTGAGATAGACAGGCTGACATAATGGTCGAACAGCTACCACATGTGTTGTCTCCTCAGAGAGGCTGCCAACAGCGCTGACCGGTGGAGATGGTGCATTGTTTATGGCGCTGATAGTCGGTCTGTCAACCTCCCCATCTTCCCCTGTCTCCCTGCTGGATTCAGCAATAATGGATGTTGTCCTACAAAATATATATTTAAGTGCTTAGTTGACATTGAAATTTGGATCTGCTGCAAATAAATTTACAGAGGGATATATAAAAAATATAAAAATGTACTCCCTGCTACTCTTCAGTATGGCTTGCTGTACAAAGGCCAGGTTGGTAACATATACATGTTGTTTTTTTTCTGGAGTGGGAGCTCCAGACCAGGCTGCTTATTGTTCCTCTGTGAGGTCCCTCCTCACGCGATCCTGGAGGGATTTCCAGCGCTTCTGGAGTTTGATTTCTATAGAATAGTCAAAGATAGAAACGTGGAAAATAATAGGTAGGTGTTCTGCACTATATACACTGCACTTATATATTATGTATAGTATAATTATATATATATATATATATATATATATATATATATATATATATATTATATATATTCTGCACTTAGACAAAGCAGAACAGGTATTCCATGACAATTCACTTACTTTTACCCTGCTGTTGTTTCGGGGTTATTGCATCCCACCCCGGGGTGATAGATGACCAAATGTCCATCCAGATTTTTTCTTTCAACATGTGGTCTCCATGTTGTGGGTGACCCAGGTCCCACAGCTCAGGGTGAGCCTGTACTGCTGTGATGAGGTCAGGCTGGGAGACACTTCTCTATCCAACCCACAATTCCACAGGTGGGCAAGGGACATTTGGGCATTTTTTTTAGACAGGAATTTCCTGTTTAAGTGAGCTATCACATATTTAAACATATTACATTTTTTAAAACGCTGGCGCTAAAAACGCTGGTCAACGTTGCTACGGCGCTACTGCACGTTATTAAGCGTTATTGAGTGTTTTGCTGGCTCAGCGTCAAAAACGCCATAATGCTGCGGCTTCGGAACGCACAGGTCCTGCGTTAGCTCTACAGCTTAAGAACGCCGATGCCACTTATAGCTCAAAAATGTCAACGTGTATATGAGGCCATTGAGTAACATCGTGTGGCATTCTTAACCACTTCACCCCCGAAAGGATTTCCCACGTTAGGACCAGAGCACTTTTTGCGATTCGGCACTGCGTTGCTTTAACTGACAACTGCGCGTCGTGCGACATTGTACCCAAACAAAATTTGCGTCCTTTTTTTTCCCACAAATAGAGCTTTCTTTTGGTGGTATTTGGTCACCTCTGGCCATTTCTGATCACTGCTATAAACAAAAAAAGAGAGACAATTTTGCAAAAAAAACAAATCCAAAAACTATTTTTTTTGGCCGATTTATATTCTTCCTCATATTTTTGGTAAAAAAAATCGCAATCTGCGCTTATTGATTGGTTTGCGCAAAAGTTGCCGTGTTTACAAACCATGAGAATTAATTTCTGGCATTTTTACATTTCTTTTTTTTTTATTAGTAATGGCGGCGATCTGCGATTTTTATCGGGACTGCGATATTGGGGCGGACATGTCAGACATTTTTGACACTTTTTTGGGACCAATACAGCGATCAGAAATTTAAATGTCCACTGATCACTGTATAAATGTAATTGGCAGTGAAGGGGTTAACCTGCAGGGGGAGATCTAGGGGTTAACTGTGTTCCCTGGGCGTGTTCTAACTGTGAGGGGGCTGGGATACCTTGGGCATAAGAGATCTAACTGATCCCAGTGACAGGGATCAGTAGATCTCTTATTTCCCCACTGACAGAATGGGGAACCGCCGTGTTTACATCGGCAGTTCCCCGTTCTTTCGCTCTGGTAGCTCATCGCGGCTCGCCGGTGGACATCGGGTCTGCCCAAGCCTCGGGCACACTCCTCCGGAGTGCCTCCAGCGGCGCGCTTGTGCCCCCTAGCTGCCACTCCGCAAATCTCCACCTATTTAAGCCGATTCACGGAATAGAGCCGTGCTGTCGCAGTAAAGGTTCTTACAACCGCAGGAAGGACACTTCATTTACATATTAAAACCATGCTAAGACAGAATGTGCATCAAAGCCACATAAAGAATAGAGTTTTAAAGTGAACCACCTTATACAGTGCCTTAAAAAAGTATTCATACCCCTTGACATTTTCCACATTTTGTCATGTTACAACCAAAAATGTAAATATATTTTATTGGGATCTTATGTGATAGACCAACACAAAGTGGCAAATAATTGTGAAGCGGAAGAAAAATGATAAATGGTTTTCAAAATATTTTACAAATAAATATGTGAAAAGTGTGGCTTGCATTTGTATTCAGCCCCCTTTACTCTGATACCCCCAACTAAAATCTAGTGGAACCAATTGCATTCAGAAGCCACCTACTTAGTAAATAGAGTCCACCTGTGTGTAATTTAATTTCAGTATAAATACAGCTGTTTTGTGAAGACCTCAGAGGTTTGTTAGAGAACTTTAGTGAACAAACAGCATCATGAAGACCAAGGAACACACCAGACAGGTCAGGGATAAAGTTGCGGAGAAGTTAAAAGCAGGGTTAAGTTATAAAAAAAATACCAAGCTTTGAACATCTCACGAAGCACTGTTCAATTCATCATCCATAAATGGAAAGAGTATGGCACAAATGCAAACCTACCAAGACATGGCTGTCCACCTAAACTGACAGGCCGGGCTAGGAGAGCATTAATCAGAGAAGCAGCCAAGAGGCTCATGGTAACTCTGGAGGAGCTGCAGAGATCCACAGCTCAGGGGGGAGAATCTGTCCACAGGACAAGTATTACTTATGCACTCCACAAGCCATTGTTGAAAGAAAGCCATAAGAAGTCCCATTTACAGTTTGTGAGAAGCCATGTGGGGGACAAATTGAACTTTTTGGCCTAAAAGCAAAACGCTATGTGGGGTGGAAAACTAAAACTGCACATCACCTTGAGCACACCATCTCCACCGTGAAACATGGCGGTGGCAGCATCATGTTGTGGGGATGCTTTTCTTCAGCAGGGACAGGGAGAGTTGATGGAAAGATGGATGGAGCCAAATACAGGGCAATCTTAGAAGAAAACCTGTTAGAGTCTGCAAAAGACATGAGAGTGGAGCAGAGGTTCACCTTCCAGCAGGACAACGCCCTAAACATACAGCCAGAGCTACAATTAAATGGTTTAGATCAAAGCACATTCATGTGTTAGAATGGCCCAGTCAAATTCCAGACCTAAATCCAATTGAGAATCTGTGGCAAGACTTGAAAATTGCTGTTCACGGATGGTCTGCTCTCCATCCAATCTGACAGAGCTTGAGCGAAGAAGAATGAGCAAACATTTCACTCTTTAGATGTCCAAAGCTGGTAGAGACATACCCAAAAAGACTTGCAACTGTAATTGCAGAGAAAGGTGGTTCTGCAAAGTATTGACTCAGGGGGGCTGTATACAAATGCACGCCACACTTTTCACAGATTTATTTGCAACAAATTTTGAAAACCATTTATCATTTTCCTTCCTTACAATTATGTGCCACTTTGTGTTGGTCTATCACATAAAATCCTAATAAAATACAATTAGGTTTTTGGTTGTAACATGACAAAATGTGGAAAATTTCAAGGGGTATGAATACTTTTTCAAGGCACTGTATATTCCACCCACTACAATAATCTGTAATTAACTAAAAGGTCCTATGAACATATATTAGATGTTATATATAATAGCAAGTATAACTCAAATACGGAAAAGTGGCATGGTGTGCTCTCCATATTCGCCTTCTCTCCGCCCTGGGACGCCTTGGTTAATGGGACTTGTGAGGAACACATGCACTTCACATCTCTTATTGTTCCTGGTGGCCTTGGCTCTTAGGTGCAGTGGGTGGGGCAGAGGCATGGTGAGTGTTCTCCCCCGCAACCACTGGGCATGCATGGCCTGGACTGACCACACATGCGTGGTAGCACAACTAACCATGCAGGATATACTGACACGTTTATGTCAGTGGAAGTGGGATGGGGGAGAACCTGTAGGAATTATTTTCATATATAAGTCACTGCTTGGCAATGGAGTATTTTGTTTCTTTCTCAGATGTAGAGTGATAAAACTAATGCTGTAGAGCAAAGAGAAGTAACTTTATCTTGCACCCAGTTGCCTGTTGGGCTTTTCTGCTTGGTGGAACCTGTTATGATTTTTGATGGCTTTCCTTCTCTTCCTTTTTGTAGCATTTGAAGCTGTTTCTTGCCTGATGCTTTGAAAAAAACTTTTTGAGGCACAAATACTCTTTTTCCAGTGATATGTCATCTCCCCTTCTTTTTTCCTCTCCCCTCTGTAATCATGTTCTTACAGGGGAATGTGGGATATTATTGATATGTTTATTTGTGTCCATTATTTGGTTTATCTGGCCGTAGAAAAAGATGCGAAAACCCTATTTTCATATGTGGCTTTTAGCATGGTTTTATAAAATATGTGTATTTCAAACATTGTAGTGTTTTTGGTTCTTCTGGAGGTTGTAAACACCTAAAAAGTCCCATATTGTTTATGTTTATATTATTGTTCCAAAATTGTCAGGGATGTGGTGCTTATGATAACCACTCATACCCATTTATCTGTAACAATCTCTTTCTGATTGTAGATGCACTGTTTCAAAATTTACCTGAACACACTACAATGAAAATTTGGTATTCATGGGGAATTATTTTAGCATCAGACAGTCAGCTCTTGGGTTGAATTTGCTGGGCCAGCCAGTCCTAAGCAAATTACCAATATTTTTAAATTTATATTACTTGTAGATTTTTTTCCCTGTGGTGGAATGGTTGGTTTCAAGTCATGCAGTGATCTTTTTAAATTCCTTACCAGATTACATAGACGTCCACAACTTTCTTTCTGGGGGCTTAAGATAACTCTGTTAATCTTGACATGATGAAACCACACACATTAATAGCAAAGAGAACAGTAAACAGTAACCCTGCATACTCCACAAGCTCCTGGCACCTAATCTGGAACACTTGATTCTAATTTCATGGATCTGAAGTCATGGTAAAAAATAGGGTATTTATACATATTTGCAATGCAAATCTGCATTTTTTTGTAATTTTGATCATGAAAATGAATACACCAATTTTAATCCTATGTGTTATTATTATTATACTTAAAGCGGAGTTCCACCCTTTCCTTAGGTTTATTAAAAGTCAGCAGCTACAAAAAGTGTAGCTGCTGACTTTTAATAAACCGACACTTACCTGTCTCCCGGTCCAGCGATGGAGCCGCACGGAGCCTCGCTCCTCTCCCCCTCCCCTCCGCGGCGCCGGCATTGCTACTGTGGGCACCCGGCCGCGGCTTCACAGCCGGGCGCACACTGCGCATGCGCGAGCGGCGCTGCGCATTGTGATTGGTCCCGAAGTCTTCTAGGACCTGTCCTGTGTCCCAGAAGACTTCGGGAGGGAGGGGGAAGGAGTCCTTCCACTTCCGATCGCCTAAGGCGACCGGGGCGGAAGTACCCCTAAAAATAGGGTATCCCCACCCCCCCCCCTCCTCCCCAAAAGCTCCGTTTCAGCATCTGGAGCTGGGGAGGAGGACTTAAAGCGGAAGTTCCACTTTTGGGTGGAACTCCGCTTTAAAATATATTTAAATACGTTTCTGGTAAATCAGTATGCTCATGGCACAATTGTTTCAAAATGATCTGTTCTATAAGCCAGTAATTCTGACAAATAGACATTCTGTAGGTGCTATAGGTTTGTTTATAAAGGGTTTGTTGTGTGATATGCAGAACGAATGTTTGGTGGCCATTTGTCCATTTTTATGGTATTTATTTTCAGATAGACAAATTTTATTTGTATTTACATTTGACCGACAAATCTCTTTTTTTATTGGAATCTCTGTTATGCTGTATGCAGATGGTGACGGGTAAACCTTGTTTGACATAAAATGTAGCTTACAAATCTTGTTTACCATTTTCCATGTTTTGCCGGCATGGGGATACACAGGTGTTGCGTGCATCTCTGTGCTGGTGTCCAGTTGTTGCCTATGTGGCTGCATGTGCGGGTGCAGGTCTCCAAACGCACACAGGGTGAGTTGAGGAACCTGCACCTACATGGATGCCATATTGGGATGCATTGGCTGTGTACATGCAGCCGTGTGTCCCAGTAGACAACAATGGGATGCCAGCACGGGATGAACGCAACACCTGTATATCCTCATGTCAGTAACACACAACCCTGCACCGGTCATGCAGCTAATCATCCCGTGTGAACAAGGCTTTAGAGCGAGTGTGCTTAGACAATAAATGTCATAAAATACAGACAGATGAATGTTCAGAAAACATTTGCTGGGTAAATTGCTGAGAATATGTTGCCAATAAACCTTAGTGTTGCAGCATAAAATCTGTTTAACCTTTCCTTATTAATATGGTTGACACAGTTAATATTGGAAACATAGTAACAAAATGTTAGTGATACCAGTTTTGTACGACACAAACACAGATATCAGAGTCTCCTTTAAATTTTCAAAGTCACAGGATAGCAAAAACTAAACAGTCAGGCGATCCCGCTCAAGAGAATTTCACACCAAGGTAAGTTTAATTACAAAAACATTAAGAAGTTGATGGGGAATAGCTGTGGAATGGTGACTTCAAATGATCTGCAAAATCTAGCGTTACAATTTGCTGCTTATAGAAAAATTAGTTATGGGAATAATAGCATCTTGGCACAAATACATTTGCCAGTAACATTGTCATTTGCTGGAATGGTATTGATACATCTCTGGACGAATGCTCATATGGGTGTTTTTTATAGGTTCAGTAATTATGCTTACTTGTTGTTTCATATCAAATCAAGTTTTGATTAGGTAATTTACAGGCCACCATTTACAGGCATGTAATGCTGACCCTTTTGATCTGGCTTAATGGTTTGCTGATGAGCCGTAGACAAAAGGGAAATGCATTCACTGTGATTGAAAAAAACGCAATCTCTTTTGATGCTGAGGCTGACGAAATGTAAAGCATTGCTTGTGTTTCTAGTACACCCTACAAATTTAAAGGAAAACTCATTTTTTGATTGAAAAATACATATTACATAGAATTGGTATACAAACCATATCATCAGCTGATGATAATGACAGCTGACCTATCCCCTGCCTGAGTGCATGTGGAAACATTTTTGTCCGTTGTCCCTACTACGGCAGATGTTTGACAATGTCTCAACTATGGAAGATGTTCTGTACCAGAGCATATCCGAAAGGTCCTAGCCGAACATGGCAGACATCGCTTGCCTGGGTAAATCTGGAAATAGTTTTTATGTCTTATCGGCCTACCTGACCATTCCAGTCATGCAATGCCTGAGCAGATTCGTAAACATTTGTATGTCTTTAGGCCCTATCCCACCATTGAAGACATAAGTTGCCCCTGGAAACATATGTTTATTAAAACATGGCAGGCATCCCCTTGCTGAGTGAATTGGGGGAGTCCCTGACCCTCTGGACAGATTGCTGGAGTTTTCTGTGTGTTCATAGAGGTCCCAGCTGTGACATAGCTGGGGGGCCTACTTTTACAGATGCAATTCTGGAGCTAATCAAAGGATTTCACCTGGTCTGGAGAGCTTACTGAAGAGTACCTGATGGAAGTTGCAAAGAGCCTGCCTGTCCTGTGGCATTGTGAGCATTAACCTCTCCATTATTGAAGAGTGTCCAGTAAATACTGTGGTGTCATGAGTACAGACCTGAGCTCAGGGTATTAGTGACTGCGTGCTGTTTCCCTTTGGGTGGAAGAGCCAGTGGCAGTTCTGACTGGGACCTTGATGAACACACAGCAAACTCCAGCAATCTGTCCAGAGGGGCAGGGACTCCCCCAGTAGGACAAGACTTGGCTGCTATGAGCCGCCTCAGACTATTGATGTGCTCTTCAGTCACTTCCTGAGCACACCTCCTCAGGGATTGGCTGAAGTCTGATCAATGTTCAGACTGCTTATCTGACTTTCCAGCTCACTATGTTCTAGAAAAGTCTAGAATGCTGGGGGAAGGGGGTGGGGGGTGGTCAAATCTGCAGCCTGTAAATAACAGAACAACCCAAAGCAATCAACGACTGCTCCACGAATTTCTGAGGAGCCAAAAATAAACAAAATTTGCATAACATCCTAGCAACCTAACTAGGAGGGTGCTGCAGACAATAAATATTTCCTGATTCACTTAAGCAGGGGATGTCTGCCATGGTCTGAGAGAGCCTACATACACATAAATGTTGCCTGTTATGTTAAGATAGGATCTATACACATTATTGTTTCTTGATTCACTCAAGGCAGGAGATGTCTGCTAATTTCAGATAGGATTTACAGACAAAAATATTTCCCAATTCACTCAGCAAGGGGATACCTGCCATGTTTGAATAGGGTCTACAAACATGAGGAAGTGAAGTTCTGAAAGTTTACATGTTGCAGGCGAGCGATCCAAGAAGAAACCTGAGCACTTCCTAGATCTCTTCCTCCCTCCTCTGCCTGGGATCTTAAAGCCAGCCTGGGGGACCATGCGGAGGAAATAGGTCTGAATACTTGGCACTACGAATGGCAGCATTTGATTAGTGATTTGGTACTGACGGCATCAGTGGAGTTACCAGCTATATACTGCTTCATGCCAGCTTATCTTTACCATCTGGTAAGGTATTAAATTTATTATTGATGAGGGATTCCTTGTATGGTGGTAGTGTTCACAGCTCTCCATGGAATTTGTTGTATTCAACAGTCTGATTACCGACATCTCAAAAGATTCATTGTCATTTATGGACTTTTTTTCATGAACTTTCTAATTATGAATAGAGTTGAGCGAACCCGGACTGTAAAGTTCGGGTCCGTACCGAACTTTGGGGTGTCCGGGACCCGGACCCGGACTTTTCAAAAAAAGTCCGGGTTCAGGTCCGGGGTTCTGGTAATTTTAATGAAAAATCTTAAAAATGCTGTAAAAAAGCCCAGGAAGGTCCTAGAGGTCTGCAAAAGGAAGGAAAATGGGGGTAAGGGTGGGACAAGTGCCCTACAAAGAAATGGGGACAGGGAAATAACTTTAAATATTTTTAAAAAAATGCAAAAATGGAGATCATCTTCAAAATGGGTCTGAAAAGTATTAATTAACATTAGAGGCCATAGAACTGTTCTAAAATCATCTTCAAACTGTGTCAAAAAAGTATAAATAAGCCCGGAGTACCCATATCACTGTTCTGCAAAATGTGTGTGTCACTTTAAATGAAACCGGGAATCAGTGCACATCTCTTCTGCACAATTATTTAAAGTCTGTGTGTCACTTTAAATCAAACCGTCAATCATTGCACATCTGT
>BLSH010347747.1:1564291-1585136 GCA_018402905.1 Glandirana rugosa
TTTTTTTTTTTTGAAAACCCTTGGACGGTGTCACCCTGCCGTGTAAGGTATTTAAGTGTTTTCCCCCGTCAACCTCACGATCGTTAAACCGGTTCGATCGAAATTCTACGACTCATCACAACTCGCTTGGGCCTGACATTGCAAGCCCAGGCATGGCTTGAAAGCCCACAGGCACCGTGCCTGGGCCTGGGCCTTAAAGTTTTTAGCAAGCCCAAGCCAGGCCCCAAGACGATAAAATGAGGTGCACAACTCTTCGACGTCCCGTCGGTTAGTTGTTCGCAAAGTGACCAAACGGGAATTTCTAAGGGCAAACCAGTGAAACGCTTGTTGATTGGCTGCCCTGCAGCTTCTCAACACGTGGAGTAAAATAGCAGAACCCCGGACCGAACCCGAACGATTTTTGAAATTCCGGGTCCGGGTCCGTGCCACGGACACCCGAAAGTTCGGTACGGACCCGAACGTTACAGTCCGGGTTCGCTCAACACTACTCAGCATCTTAAAGCTAGCTTGGCCAAATTGCTAGCACTCCAACTGCCCCCTTTTGTGAATTTATGGAATGTGCCGTCCCACTGTGGCAGGTTCCCAAAAGTTTTTTTTTTTTCACATAAGGCCATTGCAGCTCTCTACCTCGTTGAACAGTGCGGTCAGCAGCAGGGTTCATATTACCGCTGACTCATGGTCCAGCAGGCACGGTCAGGGACGTTACCTTTCCTTCACGGCGCACTGGGTAACTCTGCTGGCAGCTGGGATGGATGCAGGACAGGGTTCAGTTTTGGAAATAGTTCACGCCTCCAAAAAGCTGGTGGCGATTTTTCCACGTCCCCCTCCTCCACCCCCTCCTCTTCTGCTTCTGTGACCTCTTCTACAAAATTGTCACCTGAACCTGCAGTGCTCCCTAAGTGTTCAAGAGGCTATGCACGCATTCAGGCTAAAAGATGCCATGCAGTGCTTGCATTAGCCTGTCTAGGGGACAGTAGCCACACTGGGGAAGAGATTCTTTCAGCTCTGTGGGAGCAGGCTCAGAGGTGGTTGATGCCATGGCAGCTTGAGACAGGAATAGTTGTATGCGACAATGGCACCAACCTTCTCTCTGCCCTCCGACTGGGACAATTGACACATGTTCCATGCTTGGCACACATCTTGAATTTGGTGGTGTAGCGTTTCTTGACCAGGTACCCAGACTTACCAGATATTCTGAGGCAGGCCAGAAAAGTCTGTGGTCATTTCCGGCGTTCATACAATGCCAATGCCCGGCTAGCTGACATCCAGCGGAATTCAACCTGCCCAACAACCGCCTCATTTGTGACATGCCCACCAGGTGGAACTCAACATTGGCAATGCTACAGCGTATGCATGCACAGCAGAGGGCCATCAATGAGTACATCTGTGTGCATGGCACCAGGACAGGCTCAGAGGAGCTTGACTTTTTCACTACGTCAGTGGCTAATGATCAAGGATGCATACACTGTCCTGTCACCATTTGAGGAGGCCACAAGGATGGTGAGCAGCGACAATGCATGCATCAGTGACACTGTCCCACTAATATTCCTTCTGGAGCACACGCTTTGTGGAATCATGAACAGGGCAATTGAGGCAGAACAGAGGGAGGAAGAGGAGGACTTCCATTCCTCTCAAGGCCCCCTTTATGCAGAGAGCATTCCTGCAGAGCCGCCAAACACATGGGAGGAGGAAGAGGAAGGGGAGGAGGAGGATTGTGTCAGCATGGATGGGGAGTATAATACACAGTAGTCTTCAAGGGATCATGGTTTTCAGGCCCCAGAAACCCAAGGAGTTATACATGGCTGGGAGGAGGTAGTTCCTGATAATGTCATACTCAGTGACCCAGAGGACACTCATGCCTCCTCAAACTTACGCTGCATGGGCTCTCTGATTCTAAAAAGCCTGCAAAAAGACCCTAGGATTTGTGGTATCAAGGAGAGGGATCATTACTTGCTGGAAACCCTTCTTGATCCACGTTACAAGGGTAAAGTAGCAGAACTCATCCTGCCTGTGCAGAGGGTGCAGAGGATGAAACATCTTCAGGATACCTTGTGCAATGCCTTTCCAGACCCTGGGAGGTTACCATGTCCTGCTGCTGGCCCTGGACAACGTGTTTCTGAAGCTTCGGTCGTTCAGAGGCAGAGTGGTGGAGAAGGCGACCGGCTGAGCGATGCCTTTAAAAAAAAATTCAGTCCTCAGCACCCAGCCCTGATAAGTTCAAGCAACCATCGTCAGCATCTGCATTATATGGTGCAGGAATATATAGGGGCAAGAGCAGACTTGGAGACCTTTCCAACTGAGCATCCACTTAGTTACTGGGTCTTGAGGATGGACCACTGACCGGAACTTGCTCAATATGCAATTGAGCTACTGGCCTGTCCTGCATCCAGCGTGCTTCCTGACCGGACATTCACTGCTGCTGGAGGGTTCGTAACTGATCAAAGAGTGGGCCTGTCTACAGACTTGGTTGATAGGCTCACATTTATAAAAATGAATCAGTCCTGGATCGGCAGCTATCAAGCCCCTGATGCTGATTCAACTGAGTAAATTTGCTAGGGATCTGGGATCCCTTGAAGACTGCCACTGCTCCTATTCCTCCTGTCCATAATCTCTAACTATATTTTGTATTTAGGGCACCACCAACACACAAGGCCCAATTTTTCTGCACCTGATTTACAGGGGCATACCATAACAATTTTCCAAATAATTTACAACATAAAGCCCAGTTCCTCTGTCCAACAACTGTAACTGAAAGGGGTTACAGTGTTCTGGCCACCTGTTTGACTGGGGGCTTTCGTCACAATTTGTAAACTAATTTACAACATCAGGCCCAGTTCCTCTGTCCAACAAGATTAACTGCAAGGGGTTACAGTGTTCTAGCACCGCCAACAACCAAGGCCCAATTTTTGGCAACCTGTTTGACTGGGGGCTTTCATCACAATTTGTAAACTAATTTACATCAGGCCAAGTTCATCCATCCAACAAGAGTAACTGCAAGGGGTTACAGTGTTCTGGCACTGCCAACAACCAAGGCCCAATTTTTGGCCACCTGTTTGACTGGGGGCTTTCATCACAATTTGTAAACTCATTTACAACATCAGGCCCAGTTCCTCCATCCAACAAGATTAACTGCAAGGGATTACAGTGTTCTGGCACCGCCAACAACCAAGGCCCAATTTTTGGCCACCTGTTTGACTGGGGGCTTTCATCACAATTTCTAAACTAATTTACAACATCAGGCCCAGTTCATCCATCCAACAAGAGTAACTGAAAGGAGTTACAGTGTTCTGGCACCGCCAACAACCAAGGCCCAATTTTTGGCCACTTTTTGACTGGGGCTTTCATCACAATTTGTAAACTCATTTACAACATCAGGCACAGTTCCTCCGTCCAACAAGAGTAACTGCAAAGGGTTACAGTGTTCTGGCACCGCCAACAACCAAGGCCCAATTTTTGGACACCTGTTTGACTGGGGGCTTTCATCACAATTTGTAAACTAATTTACAACATCAGGCCCAGTTCCTCCATCCAACAAGAGTAATTGCAAGGGGTTACAGTGTTCTGGCACTGCCAACAACCAAGGCCCAATTTTTGGCCACCTGTTTGACTGGGGGCTTTCGTCACAATTTGTAAACTAATTTACAACATCAGGCCCAGTTCCCCCGTCCAACAAGAGTAACTGCAAGGGGTTACAGTGTTCTGGCACCGCCAACAACCAAGGCCCAATTTTTGGCCTCCTGTTTGACTGGGGGCTTTTGTCACAATTTGTAAACTAATTTACAACATCAGGCCCAGTTCCTCCATCCAAACAAGAGTAACTGCAAGGGGTTACAGTGTTCTGGCACCGCCAACAACCAAGGCCCAATTTTTGGCCACCTGTTTCACTGGGGGACTTTCGTCACAATTTGTAAACTAATTTACAACATCAGGCCCAGTTCCTCCGTCCAACAAGAGTAACTGCAAGGAATTGCAGTGTTCTGGCACCGCCAGCACCCAAGGCCCAATTTTTCGCCGCCTGTTTGACTGGGGGATTTTATCACAATTTTTCAACTAATTTACAATAGCAGGGCCCGCGCCAAAATTAAAAAAAAAAATCATGTGTGGATCCCCCCAAAATCCAAAACAGGCCCTTCAGGTCTGGTATGGAAGTTAAGGGGAACCCGTGCCAAAATTTTTTAAAAAATGATGTGCGGTTCCCCCCAAAATCCAAACCAGGCCCTTCAGGTCTGGTATGGAAGTTAAGGGGAAACCCGCACCAATTTCTTTTAAAAAAATGACGTGGGGTCCTCCCCAAAATCCAAACCAGGCCCTTAAGCTCTGGTATGGATTTTAAAGGGAACCTTGCGCCAATTTTTTTTTAAAAATGGCGTGGGGTTCCCCCCAAACTCCAAACCAGACCCTTATCCGAGCACCGAGCCCCACCGAACCATACCAGGCCACATGCCCTCAACATGGGGAGGATGCTTTGAGGTTGCCCCCAAAGCACCTTGTCCCCATGTTGATGGGGAGAAGGGCCTCATCCCCACAACCCTAGCCGGTGGTTGTGGGGGTCTGCGGGCAGGGGGCTTATCATAATCTGGAAGCCCCCTTTAATAAGGGGGCCCCCAGATCCCGACCCCACCCATGTGAATTGGTTTGGGGTACATTGTACCCCTACCCATTCACCAAAAAAGGAGTGTAGTGTAAAAAATAACAATAGGCAGTTTTTGACAAGTCCTTTATTTTGTAAAATAGCTCTTTCTTCTGTCTTCTTTCTTCCTCCATCTTCTCCTGGCCCGGTCCTTCTTCTGATCTTCTGCTTCTTCTTTTAGTCTTCTTGCTTCCTCTCTTTGTCTTCAATCTTCAATCTTTATCTTCTTTCTTCTTTCACCGCCGCCGCTCTCTCCGCTGGTGCAGTCCGACCCCTGCGCATCTTGCAGAATGGGCAATCTTCACGATGACAGTACTTTTATAAGAAGGGGCGAGGCCACCCAGTGACATAACTGAGTGAACCCGCCCCCTTCTGATGTTATGTGATGTCAGAGGGGGCGGGTCACCCATTTACGTCAGCGGGTAGCCCCGCCCTTGTTATAAAAGAACTGTCATCGTGAAGACCACCCATTCTGCAAGACGCACCGGGGCCAGACTGCAGCAGCGGAGAGCGCGGCGGCTGTGAAAGAAGAAAGAAGATGAAGATTGAAGATTGAAGATTGAAGATGAAGAGAGGAAGCAATAAGACTCAAAGAAGAAGCAGAAGACCAGAAGAAGGACCAGGCCAGGAGAAGATGGAGGAAGAAAGAAGAAAGAGCTATTTTACAAAATAAAGGACTTGTCAAAAACTACCTCTTGTTTTTTTTTTTTTTACACTACACTCCTTTTTTGGTGAATGGGCAGGGGTACAATGTACCCCAAACCTATTCACATAGGGGGGCCGGGATCTGGGGGCCCTCTTATTAAAGGGGGCTTCCAAATTCCGATAAGCCCCTCCGCCCGCAGACCCCTACAAGCACCGGCCAGGCTTGTGGGGAAGAGGCTCTTGTCCCCATCAACATGGGGACAAGGTGCTTTGATGTGGGGGGGCAGAGCCCCCTCCCCCAAAGCACCCATACTCCCCATGTTGAGGGCATGTAGCCTGGTACGGCTCAGGAGGGGGGCGCTCGCTCGCCCCCCCTCCTAACCGGCCAGGGCTGCATGCTCTGATAAGGGTCTGGTGTGGATTTTAGGGGGACCGCCACGTCAATTTTTTTTCTAAATTTGGCACGGGGTCCCCCTTAATATCCAAACCAGACCCGAAGAGCCTGGTTTGGACTGGGGGGGGACCCCATGCACTTTTTCCAGCAATTTTTTTGTATATTGCCGGGAACTGGCAATACATTACAGCCACGATTTTAAATGACAATTTTTCCTATGGAAATGTCATTTTGCTCTGGCTATGTTTTACACCTCACAGAAATGCGCCCTTTTACACACAGACTAAGGAAACCCCCCAGGCACAATATTTAAAGGAATTTTTCATTTTTTTTTTTTCACTTTAACCATTATTAAAATCACCGCTCCTGAAAAAACGTTCAATTTAAAAACTTTTTTTTTCACTGATACATGTCCCCTAGGGCAGGGCCCGGGCCCCCACACACTTGTTAGGGCAATAACATTTCATATAAGCCTTTAAAATTAGCACTTTTGGGGGGCGTGGCCGGCCGGCGGAGGAGACGGCTGTGTAGTGAAGAGCTCCGGCTCCTGATCGCCGTCTAAGCGACCTATTCAGCGACACAAGGGCTCAAATAATCACAGCCATGGCGGGTATAGATGTCACAACATCAGGTGCGATCCGCAAAAGGGGTCCACAATGAGCAAATCCTCAGAAATTGACAGATTTCTTTGCACTCGCGGGAGACAAGGTGTACCAAGATGGCACCGGCTCCAGAGTGCGGCCTACTGAAGAAGAAGACAGCGCATCAGACGCCAGTGCCAGCTCCACAGCCTCGGTGCGCACAGCGATAAACAAAGGAGACTCAGGTAGGATGGGGACATCTCCACCTGATAGCCCTACTACTCGTAGTCCGGCCAAGCACAAAAAAGCCAAAGGGGAGACACAAGAGGTAGAATCAGATATGGAGGACTATGCGGACGAGGGTCCATCCCAAAGCACTCTAGAACAATTCCCTGCATCCCAGCAGCCAGTATCAATGGCAAATATGAAAGACATGCTAATGGTGCTGCGAGATACACTACAAGCAGATATGCAATCCATGTTGCTTCCGATAAATACTACAATTTCACATATACAACAGCGGGTGACACACGTGGAACACAAGATGGAGGATGCATATTCAGCACATAACTCCCTATTAGACGCTTACAAAGAGCAGCAACAGGAACTACAGCGAATAACCGCAAAACTCGCGGATTTAGAAGATCGCAGCAGAAGAAATAACATCAAATTCCGTGGGGTCCCGGAATCAGTGGCGCCCCAGGAATTAGACGGATTCCTTCGCCAGCTCCTGCACGAATTGATCCCGAATGCTACGGAGATGGAATTGACCATAGACAGAGCTCATAGACTGCCTAAACCCTCATATTTACCAGATAACATCCCAAGAGACGTCCTCACTAGGATCCATTACTATCACATTAAAGAAGCAGCTATGAAAGCTTCAAGACAACTCCAACAACTCCCTGGAAAATTTGCAGGAATATCCCTATTCACAGACCTATCCCAAGCGACAATCCAACACCGAAGAAAGCTATTGACTATAACAAAAGCCTTAAGAAACCACAACATCATTTACAGATGGGGGACCCCATCTAAACTTACAGTGACATTCAGAGACAAAACAGTGAACATCCTGTCCTTAGAAGCGGGGCTGAAATTTTTGGAAGAGTGGGGCATAGTACCCCAAGAAAATACAACAGGAAAGAATCGAGAAGTATCCAGTCTGCAGAATGAATGGTCTCATCAACCTCCCTCCAGGAAGGCCCAGCGGAAAAATCTTGCCCAGCACAACCTTGACGGCGCCAGGTTGCCCAACCCTCATTGATCGAAGTTTGGTGAAAAACATCCCGGGCCATGTGGACCTGGGAGTTGCCCCTTCAGGTAAAGTGCAAATTTTTTTGCGCTGGAGCCTCAGAGCGGGCTCTGAACTCTTTCTTACCCAAGTTGACATCCCTTTTTTACTTATGTTTTATTCTTCATTTTTTGGACTTTTCGTTTTTGTGGTTTATCTTCACAATGCTTGATACCATGCACATGAATCTCACTAAGCATAGAAAATTGACAACCCAAACCAATCAACAAGATGACTGTAAGTTATGTGGTTTATACCTAAATCATCCCTTATGTGCCTCACTTAAACCTATAGATCAGATACTCCTAATTATAATTCTAGTGTACGCATTGCACACAACCTGGTCTATAGGACCTCACCTTGAGCTTGCCTCCTTCCACTCCCTCATAAATACTTTGAAGCTAAAGTCAGCCTTGAATCATCTAAAATGGTTCTTAAAATTGTGTCCTTGAACGTAAAGGGTCTTAACAGCCCTTTTAAAAGGCAGCTTATGTGGAAAGAGGCAATTAAACTAAAAGGGGATGTGCTTTGCGTACAGGAATCGCACTTTGCAAGAAATAAAGCTCCCAAATGTTCCCATAGACTATTCAACAATATATTTTTTGCAAATGCAGAAACGAAACACAATGGAGTATTAATAGCCATTAAAAATACTGTGGCCTTTACAAAGCAGAATGTAATTGTAGACCCTAAGGGGAGATATGTTATACTAATTTGTACACTGAACGATGTCTTATATACTATTGTATCTGTTTATGTTCCCAACCAAGGGCAAACTACGTATATGAGGAATTTACTAAAAAAAATTCAGCCTATACGTAAGGGCCACCTACTACTGGTGGGGGATTTTAATTCGGTGGTTGACTGTGCTGAAGACTGCAAACCCCCTAGAAAGCAACCCAAAAGTTCCCTGCAATCCATACTTCATGCCGAAAACTTGTATGATGTTTGGAGAAGCCTTCACCCAGGTGAGAAAGATTTCTCCTTTTATTCTAACCCACACAAATCCTACTCCCGTATAGACATGTGTCTAACTGATCTCACCACGCTAAACATGATTAATAAAGCGACAATCGGTACCATAACCTGGTCAGATCATGCCCCTATCATGATAGAATTGAATGAGAAATCCAACTATTCTCCTAAAGCAACTATTTGGTGCACTCATAAGGCATATATTAGGGGTGTGTTACTACAGATAGCAGCAAGAGAAAAGAGACAGAGGGCAAAGGAATTAGAATCAATATTGCAAAAAATACATCAACTTGAAACATTAAATAAACAAACAACAGACAGGGCGACCACAAATGAACTCCAGAGCTACAGGTTGAAGCTTAAAACCCTTCTAATTGGTGAATTTGAAAAAAACACCAAATACCTCAAAGCCACCTTCTACTCAACCAACAATAAAGCGGGGAAGAGATTAGCCCAACAAGCCAAACAAAAACAAGCAGCCTCAAGGATCAATTTTTTAATTGACCCTAAATCAGGCTCTAAGTCTACACACCCCAAAGAAATAGCGAACAGATTCAAGGAATACTATGAAGCACTATATAACCTGTCCGAAGACCCAAATGTCAGCCATCCTACAGAACTAAAAATTCAAAATTTTCTAGACCCAATTAAACTCCCAGAACTCTCCACAGAAAGGAGAGATAGCCTCAACAAGCCCATCTCAGAAGATGAAATTAGATCAGTAATCACCAAACTTCCTCCCAACAAATCTCCAGGCCCAGATGGTCTATCAGCAGAATACTTTAAGTCCTTCATAGAGACCCTAACCCCACATCTGACTGCCACCCTAAACCAAATTGCTCATTCCAACACTATGCCACCTGAAATGCTTAAAGCCTACATAGTCACTCTAACTAAACCAGGCAAGGAACCCACCCATCCACAAAATTTCAGGCCCATATCCCTTTTAAATTCAGACCTTAAAATATTCGCGAAAGTGATAGCTAACAGACTAAGCTCGGTAACACCAGACTTAATAAACTATGACCAGGTTGGTTTCGTAGCCAACAGGCAAGCATCAGATGGGACCCGTAGAATGTTCAATCTATTGAGAGTAGCAGAGAGCCGCAAACTCCCAACAGCCTTCATAGCCCTTGATGCCGAAAAGGCTTTTGATAGGGTACATTGGGGGTACCTAAAAGCGGTCCTTATAAAACTCGGCTTCCGGGGTTTCCTTCTCTCTGCTATTTTAACACTATATTCGAGCCCCTCAGCACAAGTATATATCTCTAGTGCACTCTCAGACACATTTAACATTACAAATGGCACAAGGCAGGGGTGCCCCCTGTCACCGTTGATCTTCACCATGGTCATGGAA
Source organism: Glandirana rugosa (assembly GCA_018402905.1). NCBI lineage: Eukaryota > Metazoa > Chordata > Amphibia > Anura > Ranidae > Glandirana > Glandirana rugosa. The sequence continues at coordinate 1,574,168 of BLSH010347747.1, forward strand.
CCTTTTGCGGAAACCATTAGGACTGCAAGTCAGATAGAAGGAATACAGGTAGCGGGCACATCACACAAAATAGGGTTATACGCAGATGACGTCATTTTGACTATCACACAAGTAGAATCATCCCTACCTGCGGTAAACAAAATCATAGATCGATTCGGTGAAGCATCCTATTATAAAATTAATGTGGCCAAGTGTCAAATTCTCACCTTAAATATTAACCATAAAATTAGATCAAAAATGAAAGTAATACTCCCATGTAATTGGGATAGCGATAAGATCCAATACCTGGGGATAAATTTAGTAGCCAATTCTAATAATATTTATGCAGCTAACCACAAAACTTTAATTAATACGGTACACGATGACCTACAACACTTGGGCAAACTAGAAATTTCATGGATGGGGAGGATGGCGGCATTCAAAATGGTAGTATTACCAAAAATTCTATATATTTTTAGGACGGTCCCAATCCCTTTGCCCAATTGCTTCTTCCGAGAGGTCAACGCAATGCTTCGCTCATATATTTGGGGGAAAAAAAGAGCTAGAATTCCATTCTCAATCTTAACAAGACATAAGAAAATAGGTGGCATGGGAGTCCCTAGATTGGAAGATTACTACTATGCAACACTTCTAGTGCAAACACAGAGGTGGATGCAATCCCCCCAGAGTACTCAATGGGTCTTGATTGAGAGCGCACTAATACAGGGTAAAGGCTTAAAAAACTTACTTTTAGCTACACTACTCAAAATCCCCCTCACTGTCCCAATGCATCCCTCGATATCAGCAACCCTAAATGCCTGGAGTCACCTACACACACTACAAAAAGAAACTACAAGTATTAAAGTGGTTGACCTGCCGATTGCAGTTTTCGAATTTCTTATCCCGAACCTATCTACCAAGAAAATGGAAGAGTTAGGAAACCGGACATTCGCAAACATATCAGCTACTAAATCAATAGACACCCACTTCTCTGTTCTTCAGATATCACACCTTATAAGAACATTAAATAAGGACTATATAGAAGTGAACAAATATATATGGGAATGGTTACATTCTAATGCCACTCTGAAGGGAGGTATATCCCTTATGTATTCTCTCCTTCAACCATTTGCACAGCTGAAACAGGATACACAAATTCAGAAATGGGAGAGTGAATTGGGTTCTAGCTATTCCGAAAAAGAATGGCAACTAGCAATCAGATATGGCATTACATCCACAAACAATGTTGCACACTGGGAAAACGTTTATAAGCTGACCTATAGATGGTATCTTACGCCTACCCGTCTCTCCAAGATGTTTCAGGGATACTCATCGAAATGCTGGAGAGAGTGTGGTAAGGAAGGGAACCTAATGCACATACTTTGGCATTGTAACTCCATTATCAGCTTTTGGAATTCCATATTCCAATTAATATCAAAAACTACAGGCATCATCACTCATCCGTCCCCAGAAATGGCACTATTGGGATTACACCTGGATAGATTTCCTAAAGAATGCAGAACTATAGTATCCCACATACTAGTTACAGCTAGGGTGAATATAACGAAACACTGGAAAAAAAACTATTGCTCCCTCAATAAAAGAAGTAATAACCACAGTCTCCACTAATTGTTTATATGAACAAATTTTAGCACGATCCAAAGGTAATTTGACGACATTTAAACGTCACTGGGACCTTTGGATGGTAAGGAACAAGCTAAATGATGACTATTGAAGGAATTTTGAACTCTGGGTTGGTAGCTTAATACAGGTATCAAACAAGGTATTCAGCAGGTATTATTTTGTTTTCATGTTTGTTTGGTTTGTTTAGTAGACTAGTAACCCCTTTCTTTGGGTGATATGGGGTACTTCCCCCAATGTTAATAAAACACAAGATTTAATAATGGAATATTGTTAGAGGGGCTCAGGAGTGGATCAGCCTCTAGCAAATCTATACTCTAGTGACTGAAATACAGATTCATCGCCCCTACCCTTCCACAGTTTGTTCCCTATGGGGTGGAAGGGTGGTCTGGAGGCATTATAATCCATACCTCACAATTAAACTAAAACTATGGCTGATCCGCCCTGTGACCAAGTCTCACTATGTGGTAGGAAATATCTATGTATTCACAGAAATTAATCTATGTATACTTGATGACATTCCACGATGTATATTTTAAACTTTGCTATTGTCATGTTCTTAAACTTCAATAAAAACCAAAGTTAAAAAAAAAAAAAAAAAAACTTAAAAAAAAGAAAAAAAAAAAAAATTAGCACTTTTGATTTTTCATGTTCGGGTCCCATAGACTTTAATGGTGTTTGGATGTTCGCCCTCAACTATTTGTCTGTTCGCATGTTCTGGTGTGAACCGAACCGGGGGGTGTTCGGCCCATCCCTATTGTGCAACAACAAGGGTGATATATATGGTGACGTGCCCAGGCAGGAAGATGTACATTGAAAAGACCAAACGCCCCTTAAAAGTTAGGATAGGGGAACACATGCGTGATATAAAGGCAAAGGATCCTGAAAAACCATTGGCATGCCACCTTGCCCAGTATGGGAAAATAGAGGGCATGACAGTAAAAGGCACCTATGCACTGAAACTATCCCCAAGGCGAGGTGATTTTAATCTAATCCTGCTGCAAAAAGAAAAGTGGTGGATTTATAGATTAAAATCTTTGGTTCCCTTAGGCTTAAACACTGAACTTAATTTGCAGGTGTTTTTGGAATGATTTAAGCTTCTACCGCTTCTTTATTGATTTATGCCCATTGCCCCTGTTTTTTGAGTGGTATATTGGGTTTTGTCGTGTTTTGTTGAGTTTTGTCTTTGGATATATGCTGTCCCCTTTTTTGCTGGTCAATCTTCACAACAGAAATAACATCTATATTTAGGTTATAATTACCCAAGTGAACAATTGCAGGTACAAATTTGTAAATACGAGATTTAAAAACTCTATGTTCCTTTAAGAAGTCTAACTAGGGGCGGACTTCAGCCATGGCGAGGGAGCCATAATAACAAACAGTCGGCGGTCCGTCCCGACATCCAGATGAAGCTACACAATCCTCAAGTGAAACGCGTTGACATCATCACGTGACGCCAAGTTTGACATGTCCCGGAAGTGAGCCGGTATCAGCTAGGGAGGACGCTGAAGGATCAGAGATTGCGGGACAGGCGGAGGATACTGCATACATCTCAGGGTGTGATGAGACAACCGCTGGCAGTAAGAACAGAACCTATACTCACAGGCGGAGCAAGCCCTGCTAATGGGCAAACCGTGTGATTGGCTAGATCGTATATGGAGGGTAAAGTATGTCCTTCATCTCCTTTAATTGCGGACAGTTTTGTGGAACATTCAATGGCTTATAAAGCATTATGAACATTATGGAGGAAGTGATGTTTTACTGATCAATCACTGTAGACAGTCGTACAGACCGTCCACATACCTCCCAGACATTGGCATGCTGCTGAGCATGAGCCCTAATTGTATCGCTATGCGCATAGCGATCTACCTGTGAGATGCCATCATTAAATACACTAGCCATGTTGTTTTGGGGTGCCGGACATGAGAGGGATACCTAAGGATCCTGATACACATTGTTAAACCCTGACATATTTGTATATAGACATATGGGCGAACAGTATATCTTGGTTTGCAGACAGGTGAAGATATTGACCCAGGAACTTTGTTCTATTTGTGGAATTTATATGTCCCATTCATCAGATGACAATGTTGCAAACTTTTGATCTCTCTTCTCATGCACGGTGCACCTTAGATTTCATCCCTCCCCATACCCCTTTCCCTTCCCTCCTCCAGTGGCTCGAGCACTCAGGGACCTCTGCACAGGTAATTAAACCATAGGTATCATATGAGTAGGTTACTTAACATGCCGCTGATTGCCATGGTTTGGTTGCCTGTGTATTGAGTATCTGGTTTCGGGTCGATTGTTTAATGTCATGTGTTGTGTCCAGATTGTTTGTGTTTTTGGTTTAGTGTTCAAATGGTATTTCTTTGGTGTCCTAGTTGCTACAATAGATCAGGTTGTTACTGTAATAACCTGACCCACACCAAGCTTATTACCACTGAATTCCCTCTCCAATCAACAATAAATACATTTTGATAATCCTTACCCTGCATGGTTTGTCACTCATATGGCTGGCTTTTTTCTCCATTGGCTGTAGTGGAGAAGTATTTTTGTATATGCTGCTTTGAGGCTAGAGTGACAATACCTCAAATAGGTATGTGGTTGAGTATTAGGATATTTTTTATATTGAAGTAGTGTCAGTAGCTTCCTCTTCTCTTCTTGTTCTTTCTCCACATGTTTACCCGTACTGGGATCCCAAAGGAGGTTCTTACCAACCAAGGGACTCCCTTCATGTCAAAGATAATGAAAGAGTTGTGCAAATGTATTTGCATACTTCGGTTTACCACCCTCAGACAGATGGTTTAACAAAATCCTCAAGTGTATGCTAAATAAGGTGGTAGCTAAAGATGGAAGAGACTGGGATGGTCTACTGCCATATCTGTTGTTTGCAATTAGAGAGGTCCTACAGTCTTCCACAGGGTTTTTAACCTTTGAACTTTTGTATGGGAGGCATCCCCGAGGGAAATCTGGGAGGCTGGAACGACTCTTTACCGGAGTGTAATAGAGCAAACAGTATCTCAGCCATGCAGGATACAATTGCTTCAGTAATGCCCCTTGTTTGAGAACACATACAGCAAGCCTAGGAAGTACAAAGTCGAGTGTACAATAGTTTAGCAAAGGTTCGAACTTTCCATCCAGCAGATCGCGTACTTGCTTTAGTCTGCACGGTGGAAAGTAAGTTCCGAGCTAAGTGGCAAGGATCCTATGAAATACTGGAAAAGGTCGGGGAGGTAAACTATAAGGTATACCAACCAGACAGGCAGAAGAAAGAGCAGATCTATCATGTAAATGTAATTAAAGCATGGAAAGACAGGGAAGCTCTCCTAGCCCTGGGTGACCAGCCACTTATAAAAAGAGGAAGGCATAATTGAGGTTCAGATACCTGAGTCTATGTCAGTGTCCCAACAGCAGAAGGTGAGGGAATTTTTAAAGTGTAATAAAAACTTCTTCTCAGACTTGCCTGGCTGCACAACTGTAATTAAACATGACATTGTAACTGACAACAAGGTTCGAGTGCACCTTAAGCCTTATCGTATACCAAAGGCCCACAGACAGGCAATAGCCAAGGAAGTTCAGAGGATGTTCGACCTCGGGTGATAGAGAAGTCCAAAAGTGAATGGTGTAGACCTATAGTCTTGGTTGCCAAACCAGATGCGTCCTTAAAATTTTGCAATTATTTCCGGAACTGCTTACAAAGCTCAGTGTGCTATATTTTTAGAAAAAATACAGGTACCTCCATCCCAATTTTGCAGAAAAACCGTATTATCCCATCAGTGAGAATGGGACCAACTAAAAGAGGGGGGGGGGGCTGTGGGACTTTAATGGTACCGTAGTAGGCTCACAAACTTCGCATATGTAAAAAATATAGAATTTTATTGAGTACAAAACATACAACAATAATATTAAAATCACAATTGTACATATCCATCCCACATGATGGAAAACAGTTAAGTCATGTTCTCACAGTCTGTTGATCAGTGCTTCCCGACATGTTTTGCGGTATAACTGCTTCTTCAGGAGAATGCACGATATTTACTGTGTACTAAAATGGATAACAAGCATTAATTTCATTTCTAGTATAGTTATCACATACTGGGTTCTATATCATATATATTCTCAACAACATGCGTACATCAGATACCACGTCAGCAGCCTACCTGTGAATCCAACCAGGGTCACCAAGGCCTACAGTCTATAGTTCCCCGGGGCGAGCATGGGAGGATATACTGATAAGACAACAATAAGCATGTTTATACCATATTTCATACCTATTGTAATCAGAATTGCTATTTTGATAAATTAAGTTATTTACGGGAAAGATGTTAATCTTACAGTAATTGGTTACTACCTATTATCTAATAGCAGGAGCCAGACATTTTACATCTCAATTTATATCATTATCAATTTTATTATATCATGCTACTTTCCTGTCCTCTTGAATATGGTAATTCTCTTATAATAATAGTTGCCCTTACTTTCCATATAGAAACCATCAACTGGTCAGCAGTCCACATCAAACGGACGTCTCGCAGGTAGAGTACAGCGGGGGAGAGAGAGAAGGTGACACAGATCCAACAAAAATCTCACCCTGGGTGATTGGGTGCTCTAGATTCTAAACAAAAGGAGACGGAAATACATTAAATATATATCATCTAGTCAGCTATTAGTAGCGCACATATATTTCTATGTGCCTCTACTTAGCATGACTGCCCATATTCCAATTTACAATTCCTTTCAACAATTTTTAAAAAAAGAAGCTTTCTTACTGGATGACACTTTACAAGATTTTAGCAATGGAGAGAGCCCATATATTTATATACTTACTAAGGTAGCTTTCTGTTTTGTAAATTGGATATAAGTCAGTTGTTGCCATCAGCGTTCTTATCACACATACCGTAAGGTGTATGCAGCAGTCCACCTGAGTGCAATAATGTATTAGTACTTAAGTTTAGATACTACAAGTCCGCCTATTTTCCTCTTATAAGTGCAAAGCCATACCTTTTCTTTACAGGTGATCTGTGCATCTCCCCCACCGCCAGCAGCCTTAATGGCTGCATACATGGCTTTTATATCCTCCAGCTGAGGGACGTTCAGCGCGGTCCGGCCGCCGGCTGATGACGTCACCTCAGCCTGACTGCCCGACGCTCTCGCACGTGCGAACAAGTGCGATGCGTTGCCATGGAAGCAATCATGGGGACATGGTGAGTCGCTGTGAAACAGCGCCACTGTTCCTAGTGGATGTTGGTGGTAACATCAGGATACCTGCAGTGAAAAACACTGCAGGTCCTCCTGCCGGCTGGGAATGACCTGTGCACCCTGACTACTAAAGCACACAGAGAATAATAATATTCTCTGTTGGGGCAGTCACATGCTCGCCCGGGAACAGCGACTCAACAGCACCGACGGCCTCATATTGGAGCACAACCAGGCACCGCACTTCCATCCGATGCACACATGTTGCTGTATATGTTGTTTCAGTAGATCCCCTATGTACATCAATGTGAAATAATTTATATACTTCATATTTTACCACAACATGTTACCTTCACATCATTTACAATGTGCACACACATGTATTATGTATTGCAACGCATATTGCAAGCTAATAAGGATCCCTAAATATTTCTTTGTATCGATCTCAATGTAAACATCACTCATCTCACTGTATCAGAGTACAGCTACAAGGAGACCATAACATCGCCCCACATGGATTGAATAGGGCCCATAGGCAAACAAAAACATCAATTATGGTAAACAAGGGGAAAAAACAACATCTCATTACATATCCCTCGTCCTCTGCTAAACTGACTGGACCACCAGTTCCCGATTCCTCTATGTCAATTTTACAAAAAGTGTTTATACGTATGCATTTCGTTCAACCCAGGGGGAACAGTAGCATTTAATCATTCTATCCAAAATGTCTCTTTTTGTAGGATTCGCTTATCCCAATTTCCTCCTCTAGGGTCCTCTGGGACCACCTCTAATACATTGAACGATACCACAGAGTTGTTAAATTTATGATACAGCCCAATGTGTCTAGTCACTGGCGACAAGATTTTCCCATTCCCAGAGTAATATATATGATCTCCAATTCATTTTCCAAACTCTATAATTGTTTTCCTACATAAAATGCCAAACATTGGCATTTCATCAAGTAGATAATGCCTCTGGTTGTACAGTCGGCATATTGGCGCAGCCTATGAATTTGTCCATTGGGGAGATAGGTCAATGACCTTTCTGTTACCCAGGGACATTTAGGACAATTGCCACATCTGTAGGTGCCGTAGGGGGGTATATATTTCCCCTCTGTCGGCACATAATTACTTGAAACTAGAGTGTCATGTAGCGATATTGCTCGCTTGAACACAAGTTCTGGGTATGGCTTTACATATTTCCCTATCGTGTAATCCTCCATAAGGAGGTACCAATGTTTCCTCACGATAGCTCTAAGCTGATCTTCATGGGCAGAATATTTTGTTATCATTTTAACCGTAGGTTTATTTGTAATTTCCTTCTTTTTGAATAGGAGGGAAGTTCTAGTTAGGTTAATGACCGGCAACTGAATGAGGTGTCAAAGTTTGATACATATCCCATGCCCTGGGTTGATGAATTAGTGGAGAAGTTGGGCCTCGCCAGGTATATAACCACTCTTGATCTCACTAGAGGGTATTGGCAGGTTCCCAAGACAGAGGAAGCAATAGAAAAAAACGCTTTTTGCAACACTTGAGGGATTATGGCAGTATGTGCGGATGCCCTTTTAATGGAGCTCCTGCTGCATTCCAGCAGATGATGGCTTAGATCCTTAGCCCACATCAATACTATTCTGCAGCCTATCTAGGTGATGTGGTTATCTGGAGCACAGATTGGGAAAGTCACCTACCCAAAGTCCAGGCTGCCATAAACTCCATTAGAAGCGCCGGCCTAACCGCAAACCCAAAGAAGCGTACCATAGGGTTAGAAGAGGCCCGGTATCTGGGATACACCATAGGGCAGGGCCTAATCAAACCCCAGGTTCATAAGGTAGAAGCCAATAAAGACTGGCCAGCTCCGGACACCAAGAAACACGTGAGAACCTTCCTAGGCATGGTTGGGTATTATTGGAGGTTCATCCCAAAGTTTGCCACAATGGTGGCACCCTTAACCACTTGCTGACCGTCAACCGCAGGTTGACGGCGACAAGATGGCTCTGCTAGGCAAACCGCCATCATACGACGGCAGCTGCCAGATCGAGCACTGTGAGCGCACGCCGCCGGAGGCGCGCTCGTGCACTCACTGTGTTCCGGGGGGCCAGGGAGCGGGTGCGGCGGACTTGATCACCGCCGGCTACCCACGATGCCCCCCCCCCGGAGTGAAAGAACGGAGGTCCGCGTATGTAAACACGGATCTCCGTTCTGTGAGGGGGAAGGACTGTGATCACAGCCTTCCTCTATATAGAAGCTGTGATCACTATCCTTCCCCTGCTAGGGCAGCCCACACACAGTTAGACACGCCCAGGGACACACAGTTAACCCTTAGAGCGCCCACTGCAGGTTAACCCCTTCACTGCCAATGGCATTTACACAGTAATCAGTGCATTTTTATAGCACTGATCGCTGTATAAATGCCAATGGTCCCAAAAAAGTGTCAAAATGGTCCGACATGGCCGCTGCAATATCGCAGTACCACTACAAATCGCAGATCGCCGCTATTACTAGTAAAAAATAAAAAAAAAATGAAAACCATAGAAATGAATTCTCATCATCCGTAAACGCGGCAACTTTTGCGCAAACCAATCAATTAACGCCGATTGGGATTTTTTTTATCACAAATATGAGGAAGAATATAAATCGGCCAAAACCGTTGAAAAAAAACATTTTTTTAATATTTTGTTTTGGATTTGTATTTTAGCAAAAAGTAAGAAATTTGTTTTTTTTTTGCAAAATTGTCGCTCTTCTTTTGTTTATAGCGGCAATCAGAAATGACGCAGCAGTGATCAAATACCACCAAAAGAAAGCTCTATTTGTGGGAAAAAAAGGACGCAAATTTTGTTTGGGTACAACGTCGCACGACCGCGCAATTGTCAGTTAAAGTGACGCAGTGCCGAATCGCAAAAAGTGCTCCGGTCCTAAAGTGTGAAATCCTTCCGGGGCTGAAGTGGTTAACAGACCTCACCAAAGGCAAAAGCTCCTTGGTAGCGATTAAGTGGAATCCTGAGGCGGAGGCAGCTTTCCAAAATCTGAAGGAGGCCCTGTGTTAGTGGCCCCAGACTTTAACAAAGAGTTTGTGGTCCAGAGGGATGCCTCGAGTATAGGTCTGGGGCTGTCTTGTCACAAGTGGTAGGTAGAGAAGAGCACCCGGTGGTCTATTTGAGTCAGAAGCTGACCCCGACAGAGGAAAATTATAGTATTGTGGAGCGAGAGTGTTTGGCCATTAAGTGGGCCTTAGAGGCTTGACGGTCCCAAGCTAAAAACCATAATGCAAGGGTTACCTGTTGGTTCCTGGTGCTCCAAGATTTCTCATTGCAATGTGGAGCACAGGACACGTTGTAACCAGAAAGCTAAAAACCGTAATGCAAGGGTTACCTGTTGGTTCCTAGCGCTCCAAGATTTCTCATATCAATGTGAAGCACAGGACGTGTTGTAACAAGAAAAATGCAGATGCCCTTTCTAAAACCCACTTTTTGATAGCCTGTGCTCGAACTCATGGGTTCAAACAGAGGGGGGAGGCATGTGACAGACAGCCCCTGTCAATGATAGATGGGGGTGTATCTGCCACACAGGATCTTGGGGTTCTTAAGATAAATGAGTGACAGTGAAATGTCTGTAAGCAGCAAGGTTTTAAGCACTGGCCACACCTTGCTCCCCCACCTGGGGTATAATTTTGACTTACCTGAGTGTAATCAGTGGTGGTGCTGAGAGAAGAGGAGGCAAGCTGTGAGGGAACATGCCTGCAGGACTGAAGCAGACCCAGTGAGGTCTATCTATTAGCCAGGAGGCTTATATTCATTTGATGGACTTTTGTTGTGGGACAATGCTTTCTACCCTGCGAGGGAAGCCGTTTCTGTTTACTATATTTACTGACCGAATAAACATGGGCAGTAAGCCCTTAAACTTGTATATGTCTGGACTACCTGTCTGAAAACTCTTCACTTGGAGCTAATTGCCCACAATATATATAGAGTACCATTACCAAGCTCTATGTTTTAACTCCCTCAATACCAACATGTTTCTTCATTTCCGAAAAATGGGAAAAAAATGTATCACTTTGGGGTCATTTTTGTACAGTCCTTGCATTTTTATTAGCTATGGTTTAAAATAGAAAGTAAGGGACTTTTTCACATTATTTGGTCTTTTTCCTTTGTATATTA
>BLSH010347747.1:1595669-1608971 GCA_018402905.1 Glandirana rugosa
AAGAAAAGAGAGGGAAAGAAGAATTATGGTGACAAAAATAAAGCCTTACATCTCCATGTTGTAACGAACCATCCAACAGACAGTTTAGAAGCTAGGCTTACTTTTTATACCACCTCTCTGCCCAACCCCCTGTAAGTAAAACATGTTTGGTAACATTACCACTATCAGAGGCCATTTTCCCCCCACCCCCAAGTGATTCCCTCCAGGCAAGGGACTGGCCTTTTCACAGTTATCCACCAGGTAGTATAGTGGACGATATAAGCAGAGCTTTGCAGATACCAACTCTAGATAAAATACCAGAGCTGTTTTATGATGTCAAATGTTCACAGAATGTCCAGGCAGTATTCTGACATATATTTTTAAACCATATTGTATGCCCATTTATTAATGCTGATAATTATTGAAGGTAAAAATCATAGGCCTCACATTTCCACATCACTAGCTCTCCTGGCTAATCTTCCCACAGGCATCCCAGACTGTCACACTCACCAACCACACGGCTGTCTTCTCCCTGGAGATCTCCCGGACATGCTCACTGGCTCTTGCTGTCCTCACTCCTGCTCCCATGCATCCAGGAAGGATTCCTCCATGTGTTGTAGAGGGTCCTTCCTGCGCCCAAGTTCCCAGAGCTGAGGTCACCCTCCCCCCAGACTAGGGGACCACCCTCAAGGGTTTCTGACAGCCTCCTAGCACTCCATCTCCAACTTCCCCCTGAACTCTCCTGCCCTGCTGGGCTGACCCTGAATATTTATGAGGTGGCCTGCCCCCTACCAACCCATTTGTTGGAGATGGGTCAGTGCCTTCATGAATACTCCAGGCAGCTCCTCCTAACCTCCCTCCCATTCTTCTAAAAGTTTCTAGCAAGTTCCAGAAGTAGGGGGTATCAGAGATGCTTCCTGCTGAGTCATACCAGCCTCCCTGGATCACTCACTCTGACCCAGATTCAAACACAGGCTTGGCTGTCAGCCAAGCCAAACATTTTACCTACACTAACAAAAAAAACTAACACTACCTACTGTAGCACACAAGAGGGTGCTGCAATAGAAATTTCTCTTGACCAAGAAAATTTGAGAAGTATACCGTATTATATTGTGACAGTTACAAATAACTTCTGGTCAAACCTGAAGTGCAAAGACTGAAATTTTTGTGCAAAAGATTTCTAGTTTCACTTTAGTAAAATGCAGCATATGTACCTGTTTAGAATACAGAGAAATACATTTAAATGTTTATTTTATAGAGTCATGATTACTAGGTGGTGGCTGTTATGATTAGTTTATTTTCTACCAATAGAAGGTGACAACTTCTGTCTCTTTCACTTTTGCTTAAAACTGACATTTAGGTATGGACTAATTTGTATAGTTACATTGTAAGTATGTGTGGGCCTTGAAGCAAAGTAGCGCTGCTCACAGATGAGTTACCAAAATCCAAATCCACTGAGCATACCGCAGGTAGAGAGGTGCATGCCCTGCCACTGCTAGCATAGAAGATGCAATCAAAGAAGATTGAATGGAAACACACTCACATAACTGCAACTCAGCTTTATTGAATATTAAACAAAGTCCATTAAACCATCAAACACAGACAGTCAGGGGATGAGGGTTAACACGTTTCACACAAAGATCGTGCTTTATCAAAACCACATCAATGCTTGATGGTTTTATGGACTTTGTTTAATATTCAATAAAGCCAAGTTGCAATTATGTGAGTGTACAGCCATTCGATCTTCTTTATGTGTGGGCCTTACCTGGCTGTTCCTCATGGAATCCGGAAATCACTGTAGTAGGTACAACTACTACTGTTGTTAGTTTCTGATTTCCATGCCAAGTGCTGCTCTGCTGCTTAGTGAACACAGGAGGACTCTCGCTTGGCACAGGCACCATTAAGAGAACACTGCATTTTGTCAATGAATGCAAACCATTCTGATTGGAAGTGGTAGAGATGGTGACATCATCAGCTCACCTCTCTGCTTCGCCTTTGCTCATAATAGCCATGCCTACTAGAGTGATTTCCAGCTTTCATAGGAATCAGCCCGATATGGCACCTACATACTTACACTGGTCCAAGCTAGAACAATGTATTTATGCAAAAAAAGGTCCATATCCAAACTTCAGCTTTAAGGTTAGTAAACCCTAAAAAATATATTTTTCTCATTTGCTTAATTTTGTTCTGTTATATTTTGCATATACCATTGAAAGAGTTGTGTTATTGGTACAACTTTCAAGCTATTGCTGCACGGGCATGGCTTCTTCATCAGATAAACTGGTGAAGGGTTTGAAGAAGTCCACAGATTCCATCAGGTTGCTGTTAATTACCTGATAATACTTGCATGGACATGGTTTTGTTTTGATTTTTCTTCCAAGTTATTTCTTTTAATTGATGACTGTGTTCAGGCTATTTATACCCTGTATAGTTTCCATGTAACTTAGGGCTTAGCTACCTGAGCTACCTGACCACATAATAGGTTGCTCATGGGTTAAATGCTATAGGCTCATAATGTTTCGTCTTCTGGAACCAGAAATGTATGCCGAGAAGGACCAAAGTAAGGCTGTTGTACTGTTTTATACTTTTGTATGCTCTCTTTGATAATTTTAATAAGAACTATTGGAATGAAAGTGTTTTGTTATATCTTATAAATAAGTTCAAAATTGTAGTTTCCACATTGGATATTCAGAGTTGTCCTGTGTAACACACCAGGAGTTCTTGCACTGCAGAACAATTAGTCCCTATTCTGTAGAGATGAGAGATTTAGTAGTTTTACAACAGATAGAGCTGCTGCCAATACCTGTAATTCCAGTCCACAAAGAAATATATGGAGTCGATTTTAAATATTATCAAATCTCTTAAATCCTCTACTGCCCCTGGCTTTTCTTCACCCTATTATAAGAAATTTGCCCTCCTTCTTGTCCCACAATTAACCAAGCTATTTAACTTTATTCTTAAAGGTAACCATTTTCCTTCAGAAATGACTCTTGCTAACATGTCCTTGTTACCCAAACCCCACAAAGATCACACACTCCCACAGAATTTTCGACCCATATCGGTCCTTAACAACGACCTTAAAATATTTGGTCATTTATTAGCTGATAGGTAAGCTACAATAGTCCCTTCTTTAGTCCACATTGATCAATCAGGGTTCATCAGGGATAGACAACTTACCGACAACATCAGATTTATACGCTGATGACGCAATAGTATTTCTATCAAACCCACTAATATCCATATCCACTTTGATCTTAGAACTTAAGTCATTTAAAGAAGTATCGGGCCTGGGGATCATTCACTCAAAGTGCTTGATTATCCCAATTAACATCCCCAGTGATATGGCCACTGTCATTAAATCAAACTATCCTTTCTCCTGGTGCACTGGCCCACTTAGATACCTGGGAGTTTTAATATCTCCTGACTTCAATGCTCTATTTCACAACAACTTCCCAGGCCTTTTTACACAGATTAGAAATCTTCTAAAGATCTGGTCTACATATCGCATCTCACTATTGGGTAGAATCTGTGCAATAAAAATGAGTATTCTCCCAAAGCTTCTTTTACTGTTCAGAGCTTTACAGATAAATATACCAAGATATAAAATAGAGTCCCTGCAGAGGGACGTCAATAAATTCCTCTGGTCCAATAAAAGACCCAGATACAGTAATGACCTACTCTATCGCCCTCAAAAAGAGGGAGGTCTAGGCCTTCCAAACCTTTGGCATTATTATATTGCTTCCAGATTATCACATATTTCACAGTGGTTCTCTAATGATCTCAACATCCCTTGGCTGCTTTTTGAATCCACTGCCATCTTGCCTTACCATCTTCAAGGTATTATTTGGTCTAATCTAAATTTATATAAACACATTCGCCCTCGTAATACCATAGTTTCCCAACTACTTCAATTCTGGCATCGTATCAATTCCACCTACAAGCTTTCATCCCCAAATCCTCCTTTGGCCTCATTTTTAGGTGATCCCAGCTTTACCTCAGCCTTTAATAGGAATTCAGATTTTGATCTTTGGATCACTAACAAACTAACTAATATCTCTTCAATAATTGAAAACAACCAATTTATACCATTCGAGCATCTCCAAAAAAAATTCAACCTCCCTTACACTCAGCGTGAAAATCACACCCTAATTAAAAACTTCTATCAATCACAATATCCTTTACACGCCCCCCATGCTACCTCACCTTTTGAATTAGTTTGTATTAAATCGCCTAGAGGGAGAGGCCTTATTTCCACCATATACTTACATTTGAATAGTATGAGCAAACCCACAAAGACCAACCCCATGATAAAATGGGAATCTGATTTGGGACTAACAATATCCATTTTGGACTGGAACACTTTGATTATGAATCTACGTAAAAGCAATAGGACCCCAGCCTTTAAAGAAACCCCCATTAAAATCCTTACCAGATGGCATTTAACACCACATAAACTACACTCCTTTTACCCCCTCGATCTCACACAAATGTTTTAGAGGCTGTGGCTCCCCGGGCTCTCTTTTACATATTTTTTGGGATTGTTCCTTATTGAAACCTTTCTGGGATAGAACGGCCTCTCTGATCCAAAAAATTACCAACTTGACAGTTACTCTCACACCCCAGATATGTCTATTATATTTCTCCATCCCTGGCATTTCTTTGCCAATCATGGAACTAATTCATTCCCTGTTGGGCTCAATCCAGTGGACCATAGCCTGTAATTGGCAGACTCCGACTCTTCCCTGGACTCAGGTCATGACCCGTATGGAGTCTGTAAAAGTTACAGAAAGTATTTTACATACTATCAATGACACTATGCATATTTTCCAAGAAAAATGGAAACTTTGGCAGCCACCACAAACATGATTGTTAAAACTTGTTAACATCTTCCTCATATTGTATGTTCAATCCCGTATATACACTAAAGTCTGTCTATGTTTGTAAAGTTTTTTGTATACGGAAAAACTGTGTTTTTATATTAATGAATATTACACACAACAATGTACTACCTCTACGATCTTCCAATAAAATCGTTTGTAAACAAAAAAAAAGAAACATATGGAGTGCCCAACTGACATGAATGTGACTGCCTGCATGAAGATGCATGGAACACCTGTGTATCCCTGTGTGGGCAAACATGGCCCTTGCATGGGTATACACTTAAATATTCCTGTAAGAATGAGGCCTTGAAGGGAATGTTCAGGGATTGAAGATGTGAAAGCCCTGAAATTCTTTAATAGCTTGATCTGCATTATAGTGTGGAGAAAATAGAAAAACATTAATGAATGTAATCATTAGATGTATTAACCACATATGGCTGTCAAAATGTAATATTTTTCTGGATTTTAAGTCAATTAATGTTTATTTTTATCATCATAAATTTGATTCCAGCCTGTACTTAAAAGTCATATAAGTTCATATTCTTTAGGCCTCATGTGGTCTTCTTACAACTCCTTTTTTCCCCCTGACTAATTTAAGAAGTTAAACTCAAAGAAGCCTCAGTACATTTGAGAAGTCAATAACTGCATATGCTCTGACATAATTTTACAACTTACCAAGGCCGAATTTGAACAAACTGCAGTGATTTTATGCCTAAAATCAATTACTGAGTATTCATTATTTTAAAATACAGTATAGTTCATTGGTGTGACAGATAAGTTAACCAGATTTTGGAACTGGGCAACCTTGAATCAGACCTACATAGAGCAGATACACAAAAATGATTGCCAATTGGATCTGATCTGTGCAGATTTTTAACTTCACTTTCTTTGTTTTTAAAGTTTTTTAATGGAGAAAAGGCATCCATTATAACCACTTAAGGACCAGGCCCTTTTCTGGCACTTTTTGTTTATAAGCAAAAATCAGTTGTTTTGCTAGAAAGCTACTTAGAACCTCCAAACATTATATATTTTTCAGCAGAGGCCCTTAAGAATAAAATGGTCGCGTTGCAATTTTTTATGTTACACAGTTTTTGTGCAGCAGTTTTTTAAACGCAATTTAGAAAAAAAATACACTTTAATTAATTTAAAAAAAAACACAATATAAACACTTTTTTTTTTTGTAAAATATGAAAGATGATGTTATGCTGAGTAAATAGATACATAACATGTCATGCTTTAAAATTGTGCATGCTCGTGAAATGGCACCAATCTACAATACTTAAAAATCTCCATAGGCTATACTTTAAAAATGTCTACAGCTTACCAGTTCAGAGTTACAGGGGAGGTCTAGTGCTAGAATTATTGTTCTCGCCCTGACTTTTGCAGTGATAACTCGCATATGTAGTGCAAACCAGAGGCGAAACTAGAACCTTCAGGGCCCCGGTGCAAGAAATTATGAAGGGCCTCCCTGACCCCTTCCCAGGACCCTTCCCTCATCCCACTGATCCTGGGGCCCCTTACTCCCATTGCGGGTCCCTTTATTATGGTCTCAAGGAATAAATGAATAGTTGTGTACCGAGCCTCCCATTCATTCAGAAACTGAAGTATAGTAAAAACAGTTTACTATGCTTCATTTATGAGTGAACCAATTGGTACCAATCACTGACTCTGTCCATTCAGAAAAGGAAGGAGCAGGTAAATTACTAATTTACCAACCCATTCCCATCTCTCCATCATGACACATCTTCTACAGCAGCTGGCAGAAGAGAGGAGGGGGGAAGACAGCAGCTCTTTGGGGGGGGGGATTAGGGAAGCACACAGGGACCTTGGGAACAGCAGAAGACAAGTAAACTGGATAGGAGGGGCAGCGGGGGCAGCATATAGAGGAACCAATCTCCTCCATTAGGAGAAAAATGGAGGAGAATGGTTCCTCTAAATACCACCCCCGCAATCCCTCCTATCCAGGTGTACAATGGAGGCACATGGGCCCCCTGGAGCATGGGGCCCGGTTGCAATTGCAACCCCTGCAACCCCTGTAGTTACGCCCATGTGTGGGCATGACCTACGTTCACCACTGCATGCAAGCACAGGGGGACAGGATGTTTTTATTTCTTAATTATTTATTTTATTGTATTTTTTTTATTTTACACTGTCCCTTTCATTTTTTTTATATCACTTTTATTGCTATCGCAAGAAATGTAAACATCCCTTGTAAAAATACAGCTTGACAGGTCCTCTTTCTGAAGAGATGTCTTCTGAAGACATCTCTCCTCTACAATGAAAAGCATTAGATAGAAAAATGGATCTAATGCTTAAAAAAATGGCCTTGTTTACATTGGGCCGGAACTTGAAGTGAAGTCATGACATCGCTCCTAGACCATAGAGATGAGCGGAGGCCATCTTTCCTCTGCTCATCTTTGTGACCAGCCACCGCCAGTTCTAGATAGGTTCCTGTGCTCACTGGTCATCCAGGTAAGCCCGGGAACCACCGGAAAGGGGCGGAGGCGACCCCCCACTGCTTTTACAGGTGATCCATTGGTGAATCTGATGCTCGGATCACTTTTATCAGAAAGACTGGTGCCTAGCTGGTCTAGCTGCAGCCATAACCCTATAACCCGTATAATATTATGCGTCAAACATAGAACATATTTTCCCAGTTAGGAGGTTGGCAAGTGCAGTCAATCCAGTACACCAAGCTTATATTTTCTCAGCCAGTCAAAAGTCACAACATGACCCCCTTACTAGAAGAACCAGCCTAGTCAATAGCACCTGACTTATAACAGGTCCAGAAAAAGGTCCTGGGACCTTGTGGACATGGTATTCAAGGTATATATAACTACCCACCTTGTTTGAAATTATTACTCTGAACCATCATGCTAGTGGACTGGTAAAGGAGTCCACTAAACCTTATGAGGTGGGACAGGGAAGCCAAACACCACCTTTAAAAATGTAAAAAGGCAAGCAGGTAAAATAAAAAAACAAGTCTTGTTGCAATACTCACCAACAATCCAGAGCTCTCCCCCACTAGATGTAAGTAGTCTTAGGGTTACGTGACACTCGGCATTATTCAACACATATCCTGTGAGCCAAGGCAATCATGGAAACACCCTCTTGGGACACATCATCACTCTGGATTGGTGTCACATTACTCCAGAACAGTGCAATACTAACATTTCATTACATATGTGTAAAACTGTCCTGGAATAAGGACTGCCCACCACTGTACAGGGAGAGCAAAGATCTGTGAGGTCAGTGGATAGTGCCCAAAACTAGGAATAAAGGTACGTGTGTTCTAATGTTTTGGGGTTGTTTTTTTATTTTTTTTATTTTATGACAATGGGGTTTCATGTGGAGGAGGTTGAAAGTGGTGTTAGGTTTTAATTTGTAATAAAGAGGCAGGAAGACACAACACTTTTGACAAGTGTGTACAATTATCAATTTGCTTCCCATTTTAACGAATGGATACATTTTTAATAAGAAAAAATTACAGATCCCTGAACCCAAGCCACCAAGCTGGATTACAGACATGGGCCAAAGCAAGCCACCAGAAGATGAAGTTTACAAAAGTTCAGTTGTACCTAATTGGTAAGTAGATCTCATAAGTGTTTGATCATCTACTTTTTACATTTAAGTGCTACCTGATAGAATTAATTAAGCCCATGGGAAGTTGTCTCAGTTCAGCATTTTTGAAATGCCTTTTTTAAAGGATGACATCTGGTCTTTTGCTGTTACTGAATGTATGCAGAGCAAAGTGAATACAAAACTCTAAAGAGCAGTTTTCCGTACTATGCTGAATTGTTCTGCTAATGCTCAGTGAAAAAGGTAAGAAAGGAAAGGCTTTCAACTACTATAAGCAATCTTATTTAATAAGGAAATGTTAACAAAATACTTAGGTCCATAGTGCAGTAACCCATGACAAGCAAAGTTCAGCTAGTCAGTGATGAATTTTAACTGCTAAATTGTACTGTATTTTGTGCTTTGACTTATTAAATCAACATGTGGATGTTTAAAAGTGTTCCTAATTTACCTGTAGATGTAACTATTCCAGTGGTGGCTGATCCATTGGGGGAGCAGAGGCGCCACCCCCTAATCCATGCGCCCAGCCCCTAATCTACATGCAGGGCCCAGGACGCATGGATTTCAAAGGGGTTTCTTTTTTAAGCACATGATTAGAACCTGAGGCTCTAATTGGCTTCAAAAAAAGGTGGGCTCAGGGCGCAGAGCACTGTGCCCTGATCCCACCCAGTGGTGTCACATTGGCAAACTCATATGTTTTCTCCTCCTGGCCAACCAGGAAGCGGGTCCTGAGAACAGATTGGTCTGGAGTCCTAAGACCC
Source organism: Glandirana rugosa (assembly GCA_018402905.1). NCBI lineage: Eukaryota > Metazoa > Chordata > Amphibia > Anura > Ranidae > Glandirana > Glandirana rugosa. Next base: position 1,604,866 of record BLSH010347747.1, read on the forward strand.
CATTGGCCGAGAGTCCGAAAACCCCATTGGCCGGGAGGAGAAGCAGCAACCGGGGGAGACAGAAGGGAAAAGCCAAAGCCGCAACCTGGATGAGATAAGTGCCGATCAATTGGCGAGCGAGCAAGTCAGTGGGGAGTTGGTGTAGGGTGGTGGGTTGGAGCGACCGGGGGGGGCGTTAGATGTCTCGGGTTTGTTTGGCACCCCCCCCCCGATGGAGCACCACCTGCCACTGAACTATTCTCTTAAAAGTAAATGCTTCTCATGATACAGTTTTTCATGCATTTCACTCTATCAAAGGCTAGGTTCACATCTGTATGCTTTTTAGCACACTTTAGAAGTGCAGGAATGCATGACAATTGATTTAAAATGGTTTCCTATGACTTCCATTTACACCTATGCAGTTGCCTGCAGTGAATTTTTGGAAAAGGTGTAGGGACTATCTTCATGCAGGAAGGTGAATTTTTGGGTCCATAGACTTCAATGGAAATACATAAAAAATGCATGAAAATGCATGTACATATGTTTTTGGTGTAGGGTTTTTTTGTTTAACAACCAGTTCTACTTCTCCTACAAAAAAACTCATAAAGCATGAAAATACATCAAAATGCAATTGAAAACATGCGAAAAATGCACCAATAGTGTGTGGAAACATATGCGTAAACCTAGCCAAACCTCCCATCTAGTGTCTATTATTGCCCTGCATATTGTTGGACAGGCAGCTGAAGGATAGCAAAGTCTACTCTGTCTTTCCAAAAAAATTAATAAGAGAAACCGTGCACTAATCATAAGGTTATGCTTCAATCACCAAAAATAATCCAGTATTGCTGCCTTTTATAGCCTTGGAAGAGCTTATGTCCAAGGACACAAAATGGATAGATTTAAGGCTGAAATCAGCAATCCAAATGGTTCCCTGATGTGTAATTCATCTTACATCTTCTTACAGCTTCATTTGCTCAACAACATAAGTTTTAAATAGTGGACATTTCGGCACATTTGTGCGGTTTAAAAATAATCTATTTAAGTAGGAATTCCTCTTCAGTAAGCAAAATTAAGAGGCAGTAACCCAGAATAGTTTTTTTGCACTATGTATTGTATTTACTTTGCTATTGGATCATTTTGCAAAACAAACCACATCATATAAACAAAATTGCAAATAAATCATATTTACATCTTATATTGTTTAGCAATAAGCAGAATTGTAGTCGGCAGCACAGTGGTGTAGTGGGTAGTACTTTCGCCTAGCACTGACTCACTGGTTGAAATCCCAACCACAACACTACCAGCCTGGAGTTTGCATGTTCTCCCTGTGCCTGCGTGGGTTTCCTCCGGGTACTCCGTTTTCCTCCCACACTCCAAAAACATGCTGGTAGGTTAATTGGATCCTGTCTAAATTGGCCCTAGTATATGTATGTATGAATGTGAGCTTAGGGACCTTAGATTGTAAGCTCCTTGAGGATAGGGACAGATGTGAATGCATGATGTATATGTAAAGCGCTGCATCAATTGATGACGCTATATAATGCTGTAGAAATTTAGGATGTGTATTATGTATTGTCACAGTGTCTCCCAGTGTTGGTTTACCAGTATTTGCTGTGTACAGCGAATATGGCTTTAACCGATATTGAGGAAAGGCCACATACAATGGAAATCTTCCATCAATTGATAATTACACGCTACCCGCCCGATCATCCCGGCCGGCAGGCGCCCTGAGCGGTCAACGCTGGAGCAAACGCTGGTCCGGATCTTTGAGGTGCAATGCACGTTCTGTGGCGCGGGTGTATTACCGTCAATCAGGGGGCCCCTGTCTTCTGTACAGATCGATCTGCTTGGCGGCAGTTTACTTGCGTTATGGAATCAGTATTGCCTTTTATGTAAGGACAATGATCTGTGGGCTTTCTGTGGCATCTGATCAATGTGACAGAGATCTGCAGCTATATTCCTTTGTGTTGTAATTTACCCTTTAATGGAACAGTAGCATAATTGCTATGGAATATTAGTTCAGAGAGCTGTATTTGATAGTGATTCATTGTAATTGGCAGGTTGTGCATGTATGGTGGGTTGCTTGGAGGTCCTCTGTGAAGATAGCACATGGCTTTCATTGTCAGCTGTTTTCGCATACAGGCCAGCCAACCCCCCCCCCCATACATGCATGCCTTTCCTATTGTATAGTTTGAATATAAACAAGTGTGTCTTTGATTGGTGGTTTTGTATTGAGCTCATGTCATGTGACTGTGCCTTGGAGGCTGATTGGCTGATTGTGATGCCATCAAGTCTCTTTTGTTAAACCTGTCTGACCAGTATAAATAAAAGGCCGAAAAGCAGAGCTAAGGCAGGACAATCCCTGCGAGCTGCCATGTGAACAAAGCAATATGTGTCTGTGTCTGCTTCAACACGTGTGCACTCAAATGCATTATGCAAAAGAGCTGAAAAGTGCGCTTATTAGCGCAGGCAAAATATAATGCATACAAGGTATTATAATTTCCCTTACAGAAGATGGCGGGCCAGATTTTTTGGAGCTTACAGAAATTTCCATCACAGCGGACCAGAGGGAGGAATCGTTCGGATCAGAACATCAAAGCAGCCAGCTGGTAAAACCAATTTTATTTCAATTTTTGAAATCTTTTGCTGTCCTGAGTCCGGGATGTTGCTTTCCACTGTTCGGTCCGCTGTGTCAGGTAAATTCAGCTTTGTTAAAAGAACCTGTTTTTTCCTCTTTTTTGCATAATGGCAGGGGTCTAGGGGTTTGGGTCTATTGTTCAGGAAGAATACTTATACTTTGTCCTCTATAAGTCCTGAAAAATACACCTAAAAGCGTGTGTTATGAGTAACTGTATGTTTTGAATGTGTGATTGGTATGAATATGATTTGAATGTGTGATTGGTATCAGCGTTGCGTGTGTTATGTTGTAATTTTGGCGGTAATTCGTTTGGAGTCTCAGATTGTATTGTCAGTCTGTAAGGGGAGAGTTTTCAGTTTGGGCTGCTTTTGGCGGGAAAAGCGTAAAGTTACCACCATTTTGTTGTAAAATTGTTACAATTTCAATTTTGTTTCTGCTGAACTTGCTTTTAAACAGAATTTCAGCGTTTTGTGGAATTAAGTTATTGTCTGCAGGAATTTCAGTTTCTGGTTTTAATTGCTTTGATTTTGTGCAATATTTCAGTCTCACATGAAAATCGTTTGTTTTTGTACTGAATTCCATTTTCAGTAGAATCATTTTTGTTGTAATGTTGTTTTGCATAGTCCCAGCTGTAATTCAGTTTTTGGTAGAGACATCTGTTGTTAGACGGCTATTCAGGTTTAAGTGTGAAACCAAGTTAACATTACAGTGTATAGAGGTCTTTTTGTGCATGCCTTTTACACTGTAATTCAGCTCTGGTTCTGTGTGTTTAGAGTACAACTCATTTGTTAATGAAACCGTTGGTTGTTTTAGACGCTGAAGTTTGAGTAGCACATGGCTGTCCCGGGTTTGGACCGAGTTTCTAGTGGCGGATGGCGCCGTACAGCTGAAAATCAGCATTCATTGAGGATGGTTCATTTCTAGGCTGTATTTCATATCCGGTTGATAAATTCTGTTATGCGTTTTTATTGTTTTATTCTCAGTGCGGTCGTTTTGTTTCCATCATGTGTTTGGCGTCATTTTCTTTGGGTAAATAGAGCCATGGGGTTGTAATGTTGTTTCACTTACTGCCATTTTGTGTTGTGGACCACATGGTGTGGCAGCCATCTTGGAGTAGTGACAAAGGAGCCACATGGCTGAGATGCCATATTGAATTACACCTTTGTTTGGAAAGGCAACTTTTTATAAGAATCATTATGTGATGTTTTTACAGGATTTTTGCATCGGTTTTTAGCCAGTTTTGACTTGTTCAGATTTAGCGTCTATACAATTCATCTGTTTTCGTGTTTTATCTTTGGTTTCACATATAGCTGTTATGTTTTTATAACTTTTTTCAGTTTTATGTAGGCATTTATGTTTAAGCAGCTTTTTCATAGGGTTTCTGTTGTATAACCATTGATTTTCAATGATAGACTACAGTGTGGAGTATAACTGATCCATTCTTGTATTGGATTCAGTTTTGTTTAAAATCAGGTTTGTTTTGGACTAA
>BLSH010347747.1:1622321-1638142 GCA_018402905.1 Glandirana rugosa
TGCGTAAAGTACCGCAAATACGGTGAGCAGTCCTCGTCATTACACTACATTGATATTATCTTTTAATCTATATTCATAAAAAGTAATCTAATTGAATTTTGTACTTTACTCCCCCATACACATTTGGAGGGGGTTTTTGTCGTTCTATAACTTCAGTGTTGAGTGTTTTATGCACATGACCGCCACTTACGGCCCCGCCGGTTCAGAGGGTTCCCGTAGCACCGGCCCTCGACTCCCCCCCTTCTCCGTACCGGTATGGTTGGTTGTAGTAGCCAGAGGTCCCGTCTGTACCTGCAGTGTCTTCCCTCGTCTGACACCTACTTACTATTTGTTGAATAATGAAAAATACTTATATCTAATTTTCTATTATAGTTACATCACATTACTGCTCCTGACGAGTGGCATAAACGCCATGAAATGCGTAGAGCTTCCAACTACTGTGATTGTGTCCTTCATGAGCTTTATCAGTTTACAGACTGTACATTGATTACCCCTAGGGGGGATAATTGTGGCCATAGATCCCACAGACTCTACTATATGCAATTGTATCTACTTCTACATATCCAATACTGATGGATGGGGGCAATATAAGAATGCAATACTTATTGATATTTACTACTATTTTTATTATCGTATGTACTGTTCTTATGGTTGATGTTTAGACTGTATAGTGTATGCAACCTATCAGCATACTTGTCTATTATCTATGATCAACTTATTGACTGTCTAGTTAAATGCTTGTACCCCAATATTTACTTTTTAATAAATCCTATATATTATCCATTGGTTTATTTGTCAGTCATCATGTGTTTCATTTAAAGTCCCAAATTTCCCTTGGCTGTAATTATGCCAATTCTTTCACGTATAATATGGATGGAAGCGGCCTTACCAGGCCACTGCTTCATATAAAGTCCCAATATCCCCCCTCTTCCCCAGTTACCATACATACAGTATATATGGCTGTTTTTTTCCAGCTCAGCATTGTGCATACATAAGTTGCTTATTGTTTTGCAGAGTTTTACACATCATTTCCCATTTGCGAAGATTAGAGGGAATGATTGGGAATTTCCTTTGACAATAAAGAGTACATTGACAGTTTTTTTTCATGACTGCTTTTCATTCTCAGTCATTATTTCTGGTGTAGTAAATAGGATCCTGTCACATCGATGATGTTCTGTTACAGGTTCCACAAAGGCCAACATGCAATTCTTGTGCTAAGGGATAGAAATGGTGCGGTAAAGAATTAGTGATGCTGAGGAACACTGCACAAGGGTCATTGCACATTGTACTGGCTGAGATTACAGAACCTTGCATCAGTGGACACATGTTTGTAACTGTGCAGCATCACAGAGCAGTCAGAGTTCTTTTTATCATGAAAAATAAGACGCATCTGACCCTTCCATATCACGTGCGCAGAACTTAATCAACAGTAGAACATTTTGCAGTATATGCCTGTTTCTGAAGTACAATAAGCAATCAATTGTAGATTTTCTAAAAATACAATGCTTTCCTTGTACGTTTTCCTCGCTTTTATGCGGTCCATTTATTTTGTGTATATAGAATGCAGTTAAAAAGAGAATAGAGGAGACTGTACAATATAACATTCTAGATGGAGAAATTTATATTTGTAGAGAAAGCAGAGTTGCAACAATATACTGATATCATCCATCTTATTGTGTTGGCATTTTGCTATCTCTCAGTGTAACATAAAGTATAAAAATATCATTAGAAATAAGTCTCTTCAAAAGAGAAAGGATTTCTGGGTAAATGACATTTTTACATGGCAGTTTCTTAAGTGAATACTATTAACAGCAACATCTTGCCCACCTTGGCTTTGTCAGAACGGAGCTAAAAGTTTTGTTCAGATGTCTGCTAGGTTTAATATTTACTGTCAGTTAACAAATACTTACCCCTGGTGTCTTGTGTTGTTTTGCCTGTATCTTTCTAGTGTTTAGTGGTTTCTACATCTGTTCTCTCCTGGCATTTATTGTGCTGGCACCCCCATTCATGCCTGATTTAAGCTGAGATGCATCATGGTTCCACATCTACATATGCAGGGTGTAGAAAACATAGCCACTGTCTCCAGTGTTAAGACTGACACCTTTTGGTGCATGGAAAAGTCAATGGGGAGCAGGGATGCAAACAAGTGTTAATCAGTCATAATTAGCATGTTAAAACAGGCTTTCATTAAAATGTTAAGTTGGGCTTTCATTATAATTATGATAACTAAAATATAAGTTAATGAGAACTAAGGTAGCCTAAAGCCAATTAAAGTGCAGATTAAATCTATTAATTACAATGTCATAAACATACTAAAATGATGTTTCTGGTACAAAGTACACTATAATGCCAAAAGAATTGGGGTGCCTGCCTTTACACGACTGCACACCAGTGCACAAGCAAGGTCCATAAAGCCATGGATGAGCGAGTTTGTGGTGGAGGAACTTGACTGGCCTGCACAGAGTCCTGACCTCAACCTGATAGAACACCTTTGGGATGAATTAGAGCGGAGACTGCGATCCAGGCCTTCTCATCCAACATTAGTGCCTGACCTCACAAATGCGCTTCCGGAAGAATGGTCAAACATTCCCATTGACACACTCCTAAACCTTGTGGACAGCCTTCCCAGAAGAGTTGAAGTTGTTATAACTACAAGGGGTGGGACAGCTCAATATTGAACCCTATGAACTAAGACTGGGATGCCATTAAAGTTCATGTGCATGTAAAGGCACGTGTCCCAACAATTTTGGCAATATAGTGTATGTAAATAAGTGCACCTATTTACAAATGAAAGCCTTTACATTTTGTGCATATGTTGATGCAGCCAAACTAAAACACCTGCTCCACAAGCTACAGAGCTTCCTCTGCTCACTCCTGGAGGCAAACAAAGCGGAGGGGCAGCAAATTGGAAAATTATTATTAGATGCTAAAAGGGCTGGTTTTACTGTAAACCAGTTGTTTTGCCCTGGTCTGAAAAAAATGACAAATGATCCAATCGAAGTTGGTAACACATGGTTTCCAGTTACAGTATGCCATTAAAATCTCATTCTAATTTGAGGTTTTGTTGACAATAGGAAGTTGGGACATAAGCACAGAGAACCACATTGTACACCCAACCAATCAATAGTGGTGATTTGACTGTGACGTCCGCTGAAGTTACTGGCTGTTGACTTTACAAAGGCATTGTGAGAGATGTGTTCATTCCTTAGCAGTGATATGCCCAAAATGAGGGAAGGGTAACTGACAGACAGGGCGTTTGAATAATCTATAGCAAAATCACAGGCAAGGACCACAGGTTACCACCCTTTCTTGGAAAAAAAAACGACTGGCCTTTTGATCCTTTCCTATAAGTAAAATTAGCAACAGATGCCATTTTTAGTGATCAGATGGCAATGCAACACGAACATTCTATAAATTTAAATGTGGTGCTTGAACTACCCTTAGATAGCATTAGGTGCATCATAATCAAAATCATGCAGTATGCACCTTAGTTTATGAAAATTAAAATGGGGTATAGTGGCCAAAAATAATTTCTTATGAAGTACAGGTCAAAGTGTTAATTTTACACTTCCTCGTTATTATGGTCCAAGTTCATTGAGAACTCAATTTTATCTCTCTAAAGACATCCAGTTTCCAAAGGAAGACCTTTATGTATATTGCAAGGATAAATCATCTCTTACTTATGGTGGAAATGTAATGAGGAGGGAATGCAATTGGGAAAAGCATGAGTTACATTTGCTGTTATGCACCTGACAGCTGTTACAGAATGATTTATTTGTAGCAATGATTTTTTATTGGTTATGGGATCCTTAACATCACAAACTCTGAGAACATAAACCTTTTAGCAAAGCCTAAACTACTTCTGCACTTTGAAATGGCTTCCTACTTAAAAGCATTCAGCCTTTTTTTTTCCCTTTTAATCTCTCGGGAAACAACCACTTGAGAAAGCAGATAGGAGAGCGGGCACAGTGCTCTGAAATCCTTGGCAGATATTGAACTTCAGATAGGAGGTTTAGGATACAGTAATTTTTACTGGTTCCGGGGAACGCGATTGAATTACAACCTTATTATTGTGCTCATTGGCATAATGCTGAAATTACTTTAGGGTGTTAGTAAACAATTTTGCTCTTCCACTTTCTGTTGAAGAGTTTATATCTTGTTCTTTTTGGATATTATAAGTTTACTTTCAGACTTTATAAAGTCTAAAAGTCCAAAATCGGGAAATAAGATAAGGCCTTGGGAAAATCGAAGGTAAGCAGGGTATAACGATTTGCATTGTGGCCACAAATGCATTGTAGTTCAGAATTAGTCCCTCGCCCAAAACAAGTGATTGCAATTTGGGTAGGGGTAATTGAAGAAGCCTGTGCATAAAATTACACTTACTTTTGACAATGTTTTCTATTAATCAGTATTCTGTTAAAGGAGGACTCCTAAACATAATTTACAATTAAACTTTTGGAGTCTCTGACCTGGAACAGATGGGTCACTTTTCTGACACTCATTTACAGTGTACTTATTCTAGGTCTGTGACTCAAGTATTGAAGCCAGACACAGGCAGGCAACTAGCATTTTCAAAAGACTACAACCCTCTTAATTTTTTATAGTCACTTTAAAACAGATCTAATTCAGTCACTACATCTTACTGAAACCTTAGCATGTAAGTATAATTTTAAATATCTTAATTATTAATATTATCTTAAATATTTTTAACACCATTCGCACCCAGACTATTGTACAATGATGGCCAGGCAGGAGCACTGTTGTTCTTGGAGGATGTCCTCCCAGGATATGATGTCCTCCCGGGATCGCGCCTTGCGGTGCCCCACAGGCCGCGCCCTGGTGCAATTTGTCACCTGCTGTGTCCACTGGACAAGGTCGATAACAGATCACTGTACTGGCCCACTGCTGGTACCATGTGATTACTGTGGGCAATCACAGCAGGTAACATGACAGTTGTACACAATGAAAGGCTTTGCTACATGCCTTTCATTGTGTACTATTGTGATGAGCTCCATGATTGGCCACAGACATCACATAGTACAGACAGGGCCAGCCCATCTGAATCACAAATACTAAACATTGAATGAGTAGTCTTCATTCAGTCAAAAAAAAATTGTTTATAACTGTAAAAGGCACAGTTATAAGCAGCAATAGTGTGTAAAAAAAAAAAATCTGATCATCTCCCCAGAGTAGTATAGTGTTACTATGATAACACTGTATTGCTTTGGTCACTTCATGTAAAATAAAAATGGTAAAAAAAGAAAAAAAAAGTAATAAAAAAGGAAAAAAAATGTAAAAAAAAAAAAAAGGATTTTTTTTTATACATTCTGTCACCAGTCAGTGTCCCTAATCACTGTGACACCAGTTATATGATGGCGCTATACTACACTGGTAACAGTATGTAAACTATTTAAAAAAAATCTTTTTTGTTCATTTCTCCATTTTCCAAAAAATCGTGTCAAAAAATTACAACTTCAAATGCCTTGGACTGTCTACTTTTCAAAAAGGGGTCATTTGGGGTAAATTTGTACTGTCCTGGCATTTTTGTGCCTCAAGAAATGAGATCAATACATCGAGATTGAGTGATTTTCAGGTATACTGTACATACCATATTTTGTGGATTCTATAACTTTCCTACAGACTAAATAATATACACTGATTTGGATTATTTTCACCAAGGAAATGTAGCAGTATACATTATGGAATAAATTTATGAAGAAAGATTATTTATTTGCAAAATAACAGAAACAAAGAAAACACATTTTTTTAAAAAAAAATCAGTCTTTTTTTCTTTATTTTGCAAAAAAAAAAAAAAAAAAAACTGCCGTGATTAAATACCACCGAAAGAAAGCTCCATTTGTGTGAAAAAAATGCAAAAAATGTAATATGAGTAGAGTGTTGCATGACCATGCAATTATTATTCAAAATGTTACAGTGATGAAAGCTGAAAATTGGCCTGGGCAGGAGGGGGTAAAAGGGCCCAGTATTGAAGTGGTTTCATTAAAATAATACCATATAATGTGGCCATAAAGGTCCTTGTTCAGGCATTTCTTGTTATAGCTCTGTCTTACACTTGTATTGTATTACCTATAATGTCATCCTGTTACACCAGCACCAAATGGAGACTACAATCTGAAATTAGGGGATTGCTAGTTACTGATTTCTGATCACTTTGCTATGACAGCATGATCATTGTCAGAATGATCACTGTTGATAACATGAACGATGCAGCAAAGTGTGACTAGCGTTCAACGTAAAGGCAATGATTAGTGGTATTGTATATATTGTGTTTCTTTCTTATTATCGGGATTAAAAAAAAATAATAATAAAACGCAAAATAGGTCAGGTATGAAATACTCTGAATGTAATATTAGCCAACCAGTGGAGCTGTTTGTTTATTTTCACATGCTTTGTAGGTACTCCTTAACCCCTTGCCTGGACAAGAGTTAATAGCTCCAGCTGAAAATTACGGACATATGAATAAGTCAGAATATTGACTCCTCCCTTATCAGTTGGTTCTGTCCAATGGGCAGTCAGCTACTTCTATGCTTCTATGCTCTCTCTGTAATTATCCTTAGTGCTCTACAAATCCTTTGCAATATATTAAAAAGTGTAATTGAAATACCAACATTAGATATGTTAGTGAAAAAAAATATAGAAAATGTTACTAATAATAAAAGTTAAAAAATAGAAAAAAAATACCTGGCCAAAACCATTATGGTTTCTTTAATTTGATCATATCACAAGTAGCCAATTGCAAAGCATATAGCAACTCTAGTAATTATTTAGGTCAACATAAGCATAACGCTTGATTACTGTCAATAAGGAACATAAATGATTAAAGTGGGAGTAAATTCCCATACATGAATTGTACCTATACTGTAGGTAAGCCTATAATAAGGCTTAATCAGCCCATTCAAACAGTCCATTGTAACATATATCTCGCCCCTGCACCAACGGTGTAAAGCGGTCTGGTGTGAGGTGACCATTCGGGTCACTAGAAGAACCTGCCTTTTCTAGGATGTTAGTTTGGGCCTTGATAGCAGGATTGGGTGAGGGGGTTTTTGCCCATTTGCAGGAAACAAGGACACTGCACACGGTTGTATGGACACTGTATACAGACATCATTGCTCTTAGTCACCTTGCTGACACCTGTAGTGCTACAGGATATTGCTAGTGCTACAGGATATAAGGCCATTTATATGCAGAGACACTGTATACTGACACCATTGTCCTTTCACCCTGCTGAGGAAGATCTTACATCTCTTTACTTGATAATCCAGGCCAGTTGTGTTGTTTGGCCCTGTTATTCAGGAGTTTAAGTGCACCAACGAGAGTGGCTAGCTGAAGAATCCAAGGCCTCAGCTTCCTTCCAAGAGATTGAAGCTGCTAGTGCCATATGGGCCCGCACACACATACTCAGGGCTCTGTATATGCAGTGGGTGTGCGGGACAGCCATTAAATATTGATTTGAATACGGTGTTTGTCGTTGGGCCTGTGGTGTCAGGAGACAGAAGAGATAGGTCTGACATATTGTGATTTATTTGCCATTTAAGTGTGCCTCTGCTCTTGGGGTTATTCTCAGGTTTGGAATCCTCTGAAAGCAATCTGAATACAGTATTGAGCTATATTGCTCTTGATCTCAGTTATTGCTCTCCAGTTGCATTACGTGCATATATACTTTTTTTGTCTGTTACCCTTTTCCATAGAAATATTGCAGTAAAGATAATTTCTGTGTTATCATAACATGTGTGGTTTCATTGGTCCTTGCACTTATACTATTGCCAGGTGTGCCAGAGGGGCTGAGGCTATTCTTGGTGTTGAGAGGGAGAGTATGCAACAACAAACTTATGTGGCTCCTTCAGGGGAAGCACTACATAAGGAAGGGAAAGGTTCAACATATTCATAAGAGAAGGGGATGTAAAGTCCAGCAAGAGGCAGTCCTGAGGGTGGTCCAGTGTGCAGCCAGTTGTCATGAGTCCCAGCCAACCAGCAGAGGGGAGCTGCAGGGAGAAGCCGCCAGGAAATAAGGCCATGCTGCCTGGAATTCAGGAAGTGATGTCAACAGGAAGTGTGGACCGCAGGGATACAAAAATGCAAAGAAAGGTGTGGGACGTGTTTCAGAGCATGCAATTGGCTCCTTCTTCATGCCAATTGCAGAAGAAGCCTTTGGTCCATTTCCGGTGCGAATGCAGCAAAAAATTTGGGGCTGATTCATCCCAAAACGGAGAACAGGGACACACTGGACCCCTACTGTGAGCCGTTTCCCACAGCAGTGTGAACCCAGCCAGGGCCGGCGCCAGCATAAGGCAGCTTAGGCGGCTGTCTTACGGTGCCAGGCCAGGGGGGGCACCAAACCCCTGTTGGGATCAGTCCTTGTAGCTTTGTCCATGTACTTTTCTGTATACTTCTACAGGCCTGTATGCTGTGGATTGTGTTGAGCCCCCTGTGCGTTGTGTTTTTTTATTATTCATGGCGCATGCAGTGTATGAGACAATCATGCTTCATTCTGGCACTCATTATAAATTATCTTGTGGAATTCTATGATTGATGGAAACCTGTCAGACTTTAGCACCATGAGCTATAGCCAGTAACACTGATCAGTGTATTCTGAAGGCAGGAAAATCTCCATGCTGTCAGAATACTATAGCTCAGTGGGCAGGATTCCCCCATCCACATAGAGCAGTGGTTCTCAACTCCTGTCCTCAGGACCCACCAACAGGCCAGATTTTAAGTATTAGCTTGGGGAGATGCAGACTAGAATACTGCAATCACTGAGCAGCAAATGATATCACCTGTGATGTATTTCAGTTATCCTGCAAACCTGGCCTGTTAGTGGGTCCTGAGGACAGGAGTTGAGAACCACTGACATAGAGGAAATGGATGAGGAAATCAAGTCAGGTTTTTTTTTTACCTGTTGGTGGACTGTCTTAGTCTGCTGTTTTTCAACAGAACAACCTATCCTGCAGATGTAGCAGTTAGAGGGATGAGAAAAAAAATTTACCACAGACAGAGGTGCTTAGAATGATCAGCTTGTATTTATGTAAAACCTTTATCCCTAATGAAAAAAAAACTGTTGCTGTAACTGATTAAAGTGTTAGCTGGAGTTTGTCTTTAATGTATTAGTGTATATAATTCTGCTAGTACATCAGACAATCCCCTCCTCTCAGACTGGCAATGCTGCTGTCCAAAATTGCCCCCTGTGCTCCTTCATCTAGAGAGGGGACACACTAATAAGGGTGGTGTGTTATTGGCCAGGCCACCAGGTCACAATGGAGGTAAAAAAGCCTTAAAAAGAAAAAAATGCAGCTGTCACATCTATTCGTGTATTCTGACAGCCAGTGATGTCAACTGTCAGAATACAAAAGCCCAGCAGGGGGAAGGGGTTGCTCGTCCATCTGAGTTGTTAGTGTGAATGGAGAAATCTGTTAAACTGGCTATACTATACACTGTGCAATCTGATTGTAAAATCTCATTTAGTTTCACCAAAATTAGTCATATGAAGAGAATCCTGAACATTCTTTTAATAAATATCAAATCAGGCAGGCCATTATACTACATAATTGTTAATAAATCTAAAAGAGGATTGTGCAATCAGATTGTATAGTGGGTGGTTAGCCGTAGAGGGGTTGCCATATAAGGGAGGGGGTTGTATTGTGGAGGGCAAAGAGGGTGGTAGTAGGACAATGGGGGCGGAGGGCAACAAAATGCCTGCGTGCACAAAAATCCTTGCACCGGCCCTGAACCCAGCCTTAAACTACTCAAATCAATATTGCTTGTTCCTCAGCTGCAATCATATGCTGAGCCAATTATAAACTATTTCATAGCATATGTTAGAATTTGTAAATGGTTCCCAAGCAATGACAAGTATACATAGGTTCTTTCCAAACAAAATTAATAGAAACATTTTGTCTGGAGATCCAATTTAAAAATGTCTGTCACAGGTTCACCTTAAATCTACAGTAAACTAAAAAAATATATAGTGATCCCCCGCATACTAACACATTATGTCAGACTTACCTATATAACAGATCCCTCCAGCGGTGCCCTGTCACTGCTGACAGAGATCCCATCTTAACGCAATCTTCCTTCGAGACTGAGCTGCGATGACGTCACTCCCGATCGTGTGGAAGCCTCAATCGCAGCACAGCACTCTCAATGGATGGCATACTCAAGTGTGTCATACAGGAAATGGGGTGGGTGGTGTTCTGACCAGGGAAAGTAGGCACAGACAAAACTGTCAGAAGTTTTAGCCCTTTCTCACTCCACTAAGGCTAAGTTCCCATTTTAATGAAAATAGGCTATGCATACAAGTAGTACTAGAAGGTTAAAATACATTGTGTAATTTTGTTGTTGTTTAATGCACATGCATACGTGTAGGCCATTCATGATGGCCAAAAGCCTGGCAAAAGAACTTCCAGTCCACTAAGCATCACAGGAGCAAGAGGTGTTCCTTATTCTAGTCCCCACAGCAAAGATGCAGGCCAGGATGCTGATTAGGGATGGGCTAAACACCCCCCCTGTTCGGTTCACACCAGAACATCTTGAACAGGCAAAAAGTTCTACCGAACATGCAAACCCTATTAAAGTCTATGGGACACAAGCATGAAAATCAAAAATCCTCATTTTGAAGGCTTATATGCAAGTTATTGCCATTAAAAGTATATGGGGACCTGGGTACTGCCCTAGGGGACATGAATCAATTCAAAAAAAGTTTTTAAAACAATCGTTTTTAAAGGAGCAGTGATTTTAATGATGTGAAGTGAAACAATAAAAATTAAATATTCATTTAAATATCATGCCTTAGCCTGCCTGTAAAGTGGCGCATCTGTGCGATATATAGAATGTGCCGCAGCAATAATGCCAGTAATAAAGGAAAAAATGTCATTTAAATTGTTCGTGGTTCCCGGCAATGCAGAAATAAATGAAAAAAACTCTGTTGGGTCCCCCCCCCCACTCCATACCAGGCCCTTCAGGTCTGGTATGAATTTTAAGTGGAACCTCACCATGCCAAATTTTTTTAAATGGTGTGGGCAACCAAAATCCATACCAGACCCTTATCTGAGCATGCAGCCTGGCAGGTCAGGAAAAGGGGGGGATGAGCAAGCGCCCCTCCACTCCTGAACCATACCAGACCACATGTCCTCAACATGGGGGGTGGGTACTTTGGGGCATGGGGGGCTCTGCGCGCCCCACCCTAAAGCACCTTGTCCCCATGTTGATAGGGACAAGGGCATCTTCCCTGCAACCCTGGGCTGTGGCTGTCTGGGTCTGCAGGTGGGGGGATTTATCGAAATCTGGAAGCCCCCTTTAACAAGGGGGCCCCCAGATCCTGACCCCCCCATGTGAATGGGTATTGGGTACATCGTACCCCTACCCATTCACCAAAAAAGTGTCAAAAGGTAAGAAAAACAGGAAACAGTTTTTGACAAGTCCTTTATTAAAAAAGAAAAAACACAGTGTCCCTCGAATCCTCTGTCAATCACGTCGCCCACTGGACCCAAAGAATAGGGAAAGGGAAAAAGCTACGCCTTCTGGGAGGCCACCGACCATCTGCCTCTTCTCTGCTTTGACAGCTCTTATATAGGCAAGGGGCAGACCACCCAGTTACGTCACCCAGAGTCACTGTCCCCTTCTGACGTCACATGAAGTCATGGGACATCAGAGGGGTGCGGTGCCACCGAGTGACGTAGCCGGTGGCCCCGCCTCTTGCCTATATAAGAGCTGTTAAAGTAGAGAGGAGGAAGATGGCCGGAGGCCTCCCAAAAAATGACAGCAGTTTCTTTTTCTATTTTTTGCGGGTAGCATCATTGACGGGGAATTTACATTGAGGGACACTATTTTTTTTTTTTTTTTTTTAATAAAGGATTTGTCAAAAACTGTTCCCTACTAAGCGATAAATTTACTCTTAATAATGGTACACGTCAGGGATGTCCTCTATCACCCATTTTATTTTATTTTTACTTAGAACCCTTTCTATCAATGGTGAGAATGAATCTTAATATACATGGGGTAAAAGTGAAGAGAAAGGAGCACAAGTTAGCTGCTTACTCAGATGATGTCTTATTTTATGTTCAGCAACCAAAGATTACATTGTCAAATTTATTGGGGTTTATGCGAGAATTTCAAAATATATCTAATTTTAAAATTAATAAGACTAAATCTGAAATATTAAATATATCAATACCTATGCATGAAGCTGATATTTTAAAACATCATTCCCTTTTACCTGGCAACCAGATGCCCCAAAGTATTTAGGTATCCATCTTACACCTAATCTCACCAATTTATTTCAACATAACTATCTTGAACTGCTTAAAAAAATTAAACTAGACTTACATAAATGGACTTCTTTTTGCCATTCTTGGCTAGGTAAGATCAACGTTATTGAAATTAATGTTCTACCCCGAGTCTTATATGTATTCCAAATGATACCCTTTGGTGTCCCTACAGGTTTTTTTTTCAATGTTACAGTCATCCATAGCTCACTATATTTGGAAGGGACATGGTCGTAGAATATCTCAAAACATCTTATACCACTCTAAAAAAACAAGGAGGGCTGGCTCTTCCAAATTTTAAGTTATACTATCAACAATTGTATTAGCCCATATAGCAGATTGGAAATATGCTACAAAGACTAGACTCTGGGTAGAACTTGAAATGGCATTGGCGGATACTGATTTATCTGCAGTGCCATGGATACCACGATCCATGAGAGGGCTGGCGACTGCAATATCTCCCCTGACTAAATCAACCCTAGCAATATGGGACTCCCTAAATACTCGGTATGGTTGGGAATATAATTCCCCACTAATGCCCTTGCTGAAACATGAATATTTCATGCCGGGAGGACTCGATAAGGGCTTTGAATCATGGTTCCCAGAGGGAACACCGTTATTACACAAAGTACTAAAAGACATTTATGGACCAGTGGAGATATATCCTGCTGTCTCAATTTATTCGGAATCTCCCGCAGCCCATTCGTCCATTAAAAGAATTGAATCCTATTGAAACAATTATGCAACATGAAGACCAACCGCAACACAGTATCTCTCTTTTTTTCAAAGCTTTGATGAATTTGCAATACCCTGGGATTATATAGGTCGGTGGGGAAAAGATTTAAAAATTACACTTAGTGATAAGCAAAAAGATAAGAGTATACAATTTTCTTACATGTCTGCCACCTCAAGTAGAATGACAGAGGTAAACTTTAAACTTTTATCTTGATGGCATTATACTCCAGTAAAATTACATGATATGTCTGATTCTACCTCGCCCCTGTGCTGGAGGAATTTCAGAGCGCGAGCTACACATGGACATATATGGTGGTTTTGTCCAAAGATTTGCCCATTTTGGGAAGAGGCGGCGAAGGTAATCTCCCTGATACTGGGCCGAGTAATTAAACTTGAACGATTATTGTTTTTACTTCACTGTACAAACGAAACAACAGAGCAATACAAGATGTATATGACCCCATATTTGTTAAATGCCTGTAAATCTTTGATTCCACTATATTGGGGAAAATATTTAATACCTACCATTTCACAGTGGCTACGAATGGTGGATGATCTCTGTCTAATGGAAAAAATAACATGTAGAAATAAAGGGCTGACCAGGAAATATCTCAAGACATGGGAAAAATGGTTTGAATTTAAGAAAACTAAGATATATTATGAAATAATATCAGACTGATAGCAAGTCAGAGTGCGATTTATTAATTAATATTGATTGATCTTATAGTTTATGTACCTTTTTGATAGTCTTATATCTATATTAGTCGTAGGCACTCCCCATCTTCTTTCTTTATTTTTTTTTTCTCTCCCTTCTCTTTCTTTCTCTATTTTTTGTGTGGTCCCCGTTTCCCTCCCTCTATCCTACTATCAGAGGTGAGAGGATGGGAAGTAATAAGAAAGAAAAATAAAAACTGTTTCCTGTGTTTTTTTTCTTTTTGACACTTTTTTGGTGAATTGGTAGGGGTACAATGTACCCAATACCCATTCACATAGGGGTTCGGGGGGGGGGGGCTCTCGCTCGCCCCCCCTTTCCTGGCCTGCCAGGAAAGAAGCTTGCTTGGATAAGGATCTGGTATGGATTTTGGGGGGGACCCCACACCATTTTTTTCTACATTTTTGCGTGGAGTTCCCCTTAAAATCTATAACAGACTCCAAGGGCCTGACATGGATTTTGGGGGGGGGGGGGCCCCCACGCCATTTTTAAAAACAAAATTTCCATGAAGCTCCCTTTAAAATCTATACCAGACCCTAAGGGCCTTGTATGGATTTTGGGGGGGGGGCACACCATTTTTTGCTTAATTCTGTCATAGGGTTCCCCTTAACCACTTCAATAAAAGGCACTTTCACCCCCTTCCTGTCCAGACCAATTTTCAGCTTTCTGTGCTCTCACACAATGACAATTACTCAGTCATGCAACACTGTACCCAAACAACACTTTTATCATTTTTTTCACACAAATAGAGCTTTCTTTTGGTGGTATTTAACCACTTCAATACCGGACGTTTATACCCCCTTCCTTACCAGACCAATTTTCAGCTTTCAGCGCTCTCACACTTTGAATGACAATTACTCTTTCAGGCTACACTGCACCCAAACAAAATTTTTATCATTTTTTTCACACAAATAGAGCTTTCTTTTGGTGGTATTTAAGAACCTCTGGGTTTTTTATTTTTGCGACATAATTGAAAAAAGTGCGAAATTTTGAAAAAAAAACACTTTTTTTTAGTTTCTGTGATAAAATTTTGCCAATAAGTAATTTTTGTCCATAAATTTGGGCCAAAACCTACACTGCTACCTATGTTTGGTAAAAATAACCCAAATAAGTGTATATTATTTGGTCTGCGTGAAAGTTATAGAGTCTACAAACTATGGTGCAAATCATTGAAAATTGATCACACCTGATGCACTGATGGCCTATCTCAATTCTTGAGGCCCTGAAATGTCGAGAAAGTACAAATACCCCCCAAATGACCCCATTTTGAAAAGTAGACATTCCAAGGTATTTAGCAAGAGGCATGGCGAGTTTTTTGAAGTTGTACTTTTTTCCCACAATTCTTGGGAAAATTAAGAAATTATTATTTTTTTTTCTGCACAAAATTGTCAAAACAACAAGTTATTTCTCACACACAGCATATGCATACTTCCAATTACACCCCAAAATACATTCTGCTACTGTCCCCGAGTATGGCGATACCACATGTGTGAGACTTTTTCACAGCCTGGCCACATAGAGAGGTCCAACATGCAGGGAGCACCGTCATGCATTTTAGGAGCAGAATTTTCACATCTACAGTGCCTTGCGAAAGTATTCGGCCCCCTTTGAACTTTGCGACCTTTTGCCACATTTCATGGCTTCAAACATAAAGATATAAAACTGTAATTTTTTGGGAAGAATCAACAACAAGTGGGACACAATCATGAAGTGGAACAAAATTTATTGGATATTTCAAACTTTTTTAACAAATAAAAAACTGAAAAATTGGGCGTGCAAAATTATTCAGCCCCTTTACTTTCAGTGCAGCAAACTCTCTCCAGAAGTTCAGTGAGGATCTCTGAATGATCCAATGTTGACCTCAATGACTAATGATGATAAATAGAATCCACCTGTGTGTAATCAAGTCTCCGTATAAATGCACCTGCACTGTGATAGTCTCAGAGGTCCGTTTAAAGCGCAGAGAGCATCATGAAGAGCAAGGAACACACCAGGCAGGTCCGAGATACTGTTGTGGAGAAGTTTAAAGCCGGATTTGGATACAAAAAGATTTCCCAAGCTTTAAACATCCCAAGGAGCACTGTGCAAGCGATAAT
>BLSH010347747.1:1640248-1651218 GCA_018402905.1 Glandirana rugosa
ACAGTGGACGGGTAGTCTTATGGACTCATGGACAGTGGTCGGGTAGTCGCATGGGCTCATGAACAGTGGTTGGGTAGTCTCATGGGCTTATGGACAGTGGACGGGTGGACTCATGGGCTCATGGACAATGGGTTGGTGACAGGTACTCGGGTAATCTGAAAGGCAGGTGACAGGTACTTGGGTACTCTGATGGGCTGGTCACAGGTACTCGGGTACTCTGGTGGGCAGGTAACAGGTACTCGGGTACTCAGGTGGGCAGGTGACAGGTATTCGGGTACTCTGATGGGTTGGTGACAAGTACTCGGGTACGCTGATGGGCTGGTGACAGGTACTCAGGTATTCTGATGGGCAGGTGACAGGTACTCAGATACTCTGATGGGCAGGTGACAGGTACTCGGGTACTCTGACGGACAGGTGACAGGTACTCAGGTACTCTGATGGGCAGGTGACAGGTACTTGGGTATTCTGATGGGCAGGTTACAGGTACTCGCATATTCTGATGGACAGGTGACAGGTACTCTGGTACTCTGACAGACAGGTGACAGGTACTCGGATACTCTGATGGACAGGTGACAGGTACTCGGGTATTCTGATGGGCAGATGACAGGTACTCGGATACTCTGATGGGCAGGTGACAGGTATTCGGGTACTCTGACGGACAGGTGACAGGTACTCAGGTACTCTGATGGACAGGTGACAGGTACTCAGGTACTCTGATGGACAGGTGACAAGTACTCGGGTACTTTGATGGGCAGGTGACAGGTACTCGGGTACTTTGATGGACAGGTGACAGGTACTCGGGTACTTTGATGGGCAGGTGACAGGTACTGGGGTACTTTGATGGACAGTTGACAGGTACTTGGGTACTTTGATGGGCAGGTGACCGGTACTCGGGTACTTTGATGGACAGGTGACAGGTACTCTGATGGACTGTGACAGGTACTTTGATGGGGTGGTGACAGGTACTCTTTATGGGGGGGTGATCAGTGTGCTTGGTGTACACAGTAGGCAGTAACCAGCTGTTACCGCAATCTCCCTGTCACACACGATCGGTGTGTGACAGGGAGAACCGCGGTAACAGCTCGTTACCGCGGTTTGTTTACATCACATGACCGGCTGTGATTGACACAGCCGGTCACGTGGTAAAGAGCCAAATCTATTGGCTCTTTACACGGATCTGGGGGGACACAACCCCCCGACAGACAAGCGATCCGTGATCGCCGCTCTGCGGGCCCCTGGGGGCCCGCAGTAGCGGCGAGAAGCGGAGGACGTCATATGACGTCCTCCCGGATCGAGGAACAGTCCCTGCCGATGTCATTTTACTATGACTCGGTAGGGAAGTGGTTAATCGCCACTGGGTTTTTTATTTTTTTGCGATATTATTTAAAAAAGAAAATTTTTTTTGAAAAAATAAAAACTCTTTTTTTACTTACTATTATAACATTTTGCAAATATGTAATTTTTGTTCATAAATTTGGGCCAACATTTATATTGCTACATATCTTTGTTAAAAACAACCCAAATTAGTGGATGTTATTTAGTCTGTGTCAAATTTATAGAGTGTACAAGCTATGGTGCAATTCATAAAAATTTGATCACACCTGATGTACTGATGGCCTATCTCATTTCTTGATGCCCTGAAATGTCAGGACAGTACAAATACCCCCCAAATGACCCCTTTTTGGAAAGTAGACAGTCCAAGGTATTTAGTAAGAGGCATGGTGAGTTTTTTGAAGTTCTCACACACAGCATATGCATATTTCCAATTACAACCAATACAACCAACCAACCAACCAACCCAAAATACATTCTGCTATTCCTCCTGAGTATGGCGATACCACATGTGTGAGACTTTTTCACATCCTGGCCACATAGAGAGGCCCAAAATGCAGGGAGCACCACCAGGATTTCTAGGAGCATAAATTAGACATCTAATTTCATTCCTACCTATCACATTTTTGCAGGTCCTGGAGCACCAGGACAGTGGAATTACCCACAAAATGACCCTATTTTGGAAAGAAAACACCCCAATGTATATATTCTATGAGTCATGGGCTGCAGATAGGTACTTGTGTACTCTAATGGGCTACAGATATGCATTCAGGTAGTCTAATGGGCTGGAAATTGGTACTTGGGTAGTCTGATGGGCTGCGGGAAGGAGGGAGTGTTCCTGCTAGCGTCATGTTGGTATGGTAGTGGTTAAAATCCATACCAGACCCAAAGGGTCCCCCCACGCCGTTTGTTCTCCAATTTTTTTTAATTTACATTTTTTTTTTTACAATTATTTTTTTTAAATTTAGTTCTCAGCGGGGAAGACTTAACAACCTATTGACTGTCCGCTTGGCGGGTGAACACCCCGCTAAGTGCACAGAAGGTTTGGGTGTTAGGCGAGTACCTGAAAGGGTGATGTGCAGGCAAAACTTATGCTCGGCCCAAACCCTTCTCCCATCCCTAGTGGTGCCTGAACACTGTAACCTCTCACAGTTACTCTTGTTGGGTGCAGGAATGGACCCTGCTGTTAAAAATTTGAAACAAAAAATTTTTAATTACATGCACCTATCAAACAGTTGCAGAAAATGTGGGCCTTAGGCGTTGGTGGTGCTTGAACACTGTACCCCCTTACAGTTACTGTTTTTGGGCGCTGGAATGTCCCTGCTGTTAAAAATTCGAAAAAAATGAAATAATGAAATTGCATACACCTGTCAAACAGGTGCAGAAAAATTGGGCCTTAGGTATTCGTGGTACCCTAAACCAAAAATATTGCTGGAAACTAGCATAATCAAGATTCAGGAATAGGATAGGCAGCATAGGCAGTCTCCAAGGGATCCCATATCCCTAGCAAATTCAATCAGTTACATCAGCATCAGTGGCTTGATAGCTGCTGTTGATCCAGGACTAGAGTTGAGCGAACACCTGGACATTCGGGTTCTGCGGGTCCGAACGAACTTTGGAAAACGTTATCCCGGACCCTGAACCCCATTGAAGTCAATGGGGACCCAAACTTTTAGGCACAAAAATGGCTGTAACAAAGTCCTGGCAAGTGCTAGAGGGCTGCAAAAGGAAGTAAAATGGGGGTAAGAGTAGGGCAAGTGCCCTACAAAAAAATGGGGATAGGGAAAATAAATTAAAATCAAATAAACTAGGAGATGATTTTTGAACAATAATGTGTCACTTACAGCTGCAGCTAAAACCTCTCCCTTTAGAACTAGGAGATGATTTTTGAACAATAATCTGTCCCTCTAAGCAGAAGCCTCTACCTAGTGCAGTCAGATCGCTCAAAGCAGCAGTATGTGAAATCTCAAATTACTCCCACAATCTGATCATTGTGTACGATCCCACAATCTGATCGTTGTGTACGATCGTAATAATCATTGTGTTATGAAGGGTTTGATCTGCAATCTGTCACTCAAAGCAGCAGTATGTGAAATCTCAAATTTCTGCAATCTGTCCCTCAGAGAAACAGTAGTAGTAATCTCAGGATGCAGGATCAGATGTTAAAATGTCTGCAATCTGTCCCTCACAAAAACGCCGGCAGCTTCCTCTCCCTACACTAACCCAAGAGCATGTGACATGCAGCACTGTGATTCCAGCCTCAAATAGAGGCTGGGTCACATGATGCACTGGCCAATCACAGCCATGCCATTAGTAGGCAAGGCTGTGATGGCTTCTAAGGGCAAACCAGTGAAACGCTTGTTGATTGGCTGCCCTACAGCTATTCAACATGTGTGATCAACTACCAGAACCCAGAACCCAAACGTTTTTTGAAACGTCCGTGTTCGGGTCCCGGACACCCCAAAGTTCGGTACGGACCCGAAAGTTACAGTCCGGGTTCGCTCAACACAATCCAGGACTGATTAATTTTGATAAATGTTAGCCTGTAATGGAGTCTGGGGACAGGTGTACTCTTTTACTGGTCACAAACCCTCCAGCAGCACTGAATGTCTGTTCGGAAAGCACGCTGGATGCAGACAGGCCAGTAGCTTGATTGCATATTGAGCAAGTTCTGGCCAGTGGTCCATCTTCAACACCCAGTAACCCAGTGGATGCTCAGGCGGAAAGGTCTCCAAGTCTGCTCTTCCCCTAGATAACCCTGCGCCATATGATGCAGACACTGCTGATGGTTGCTTAAACCTTAATGAGCCCTGGGCGCTGAGGACTAAAGAATTGTTTAAAGGCATCAGTCAGCCAGCTACCTTCTCCATCACTCTATCATTTCCTGGAAAACACGTTTTCCAGGAAATGATAACCTCCCAGTGTCTGGAAAGGCATTACACAAAACTTTCTTCAAAGCGTCCTGAAGATGTTTCATCCTCTGCTCCCTCTGTGAAGGCAGGATGAGCTCTGCAACTTTACCCTTGTAATATGGATCAAGACGGGTTGCCAGCCAGTAATGATCCCTCTCCTTGATACCACCTCTGGTCCTTTCACAATCTTTGCAGAATCAGGGAGCCCATGCAGCGTAAGTTTGAGGAGACATGAGATTCCGAGTCCTCTGGGTCACTAAGGATGACATTGTCAGGAACTACCTCCGCCCAGCCACGTACAACCCCCTTGGGTTTCTGGAGACTGAAACCATCCCTTAAAGACTACTGTATGTTATCCTCTACATCCATGCTAACACAATGTTCCCCCTCCTCCTCTTCCTCCTGTGTGTTTGGCAGCCCTGCAGGAATGGTATCTGCATAAAGGGGGCCTTGAGAGGAAAGGAAGTCCTCCTCTTCCTCCCGCTGTTCTGCCTGAAGTGCCCTGTGCATGATTCCATGAACCGTGTGCTCCAGCAGGAAGACTAGAGGGACAGTGCCACTGATGCATGCATTTTCGCTGCTCACCATCCTTGTGGCCTCCTCAGATGGTGACAGAACAGTGCATACATCCTTTATCAGTAGCCACTGGGGTGGTGAGAAGAAGCCAAGCTCCCCTGAGCCTGTCCTTGTGTCATACTCACACAGGTACTTATTGATGGCCCTCTGCTGCGTGTGCAGCGGCTACAGCACTGCCAATGTTGAGTTCCACCTGGTGGGCATGTCACAAATGAGGCAGTTGGTGGGCAGGTTAAATTCCCATTGAATGTCAGCTAGCCAAGCACTGGCATTGTATGACCGCGGCAAATGGCCACAGACTTTTCTGGCCTGCCTCAGAAGATTTTGTAAGCCCAGGTACCTGTTCAAGAAATGCTGCACCACCAAATTCAGGACATGTGCCAAGCATGGAACTCGTGTCAAGTGTTCCTGTCGGAGGGCGGAGAGAAGGTTGGTGCCATTGTCGCATACAACCACTCCTGGCTCAAGCTGCCGTGGTGTCAACCACCTCTAAACCCGCCCCTGCAGAGCTGACAGAATCTCTGCCTCGTGTGGCTCCTGTCCCCTAGACAGACCAACTGAAGTACCGCATGGCATCTTTTAGCCTGACTGCTTGCGTAGCCCCTTGAACACTTAGAGAGCACTGCTGATTCAGAGGACAATTCAGCAGAAGAGGCCATAGAGGAATAAGAAGAGGAGGGTGTGTAGCAGACAGATGTGGCAGAATCACCACCAGCTTTTTGGAGGCATGGTGGCAGAAGAAGCTCCAGCACTGAACCCTGTCCTGCATCCTTCCCAGCTGCCAGCAGAATTACCCAGTGTGTTGTGAAGGAAATGTAACATCCCTGACCATACCTGCTAGACCATGAGTCAGCAGTAATGTGAACCTTGCTGCTGACCACCATGTCCTATGAGGCCAAAACATTGCCTTCCACATGACAGTACAGAGCTGCAATGGCCTTACATGAAAATAAATTTTGGAACCTGCCACTGTGGTACAGCACATTTCGCAAATTCATGAAAGGGGGCAGAGTCTACCAGATGAAAAGGCAGCAGTTGTAGTGCTAGCAATTTGGCCAAGCTAACATTTAGATACTGAGCATGTGAATGGCTGGGACAGTATTTTTTCTTATGGTTCAGCAACTGGGATAGCGAAATTTGCCTGGTGAAATCGACAGGTGATGTACTGCTAGCAAATTGGATGCAAGTAGCTGTGGCACCCATTGCTATACTATCATTTCTCTCAGTGGTGGTTTTTGAGAAGACTTGAGGTATAGTAGGGGTAGAGATGAGCAGCAAAAAGTCTGCATTTTTTTATGATGTGGGTATTTCAGATGCTGTTGCCAACCGACTGCATGGCAGGTCATCATATGTCTTGTCAAGCATGTGGTGCCCAATTGGCTGGTGTTCTGGCCATGCTTGATCCGTTCAGACTAGAGATTGCAAACAGCAACGCTGTGGTCTGCTGCATATGTGTTAAAAAAAGCCCACACCAATGAACTTTTGTAAGTCAGCAGGGAGTCAGCAGCGCCCTGCACCTGTTGAGCTCTGTGGTGTGATGCAATAGGGTGGCTGCCCTTAAGCTGGCCCCTTGAAGACATCCTGCCTTGTTGGAGTTGTGCCTCCTCCTCACTTCCCTCCTCTGCTCTCTCTCTCACCCAATTACAGTCAATGACCTCATCATCCCCTCCCTCCTGGTCACTGGAACAAACTTGGCAGTATGCTGCAGCTGGGGGAACATGACTGCCAGTTTCTTGTCCGTCATTTGCACCCCCTCTCTCTAGGCTCACATTACTCCCTTTCTTTACCTGGGACCCAACATTCAAATTACTGCTCATTCTCCGGCAGCATGTAACCGACACTGATCAAATAATTCAGGTGACAGCTCCATGCATGATGGTGGGGCTACAGAAGGAGTAGCTGTGGACAAGGAGCCGGTGGAATAGGCCACTTTGGCAGCTGCGGTGGAAGGCAAACTAGTATGAGCCTGAGTGACAGAGGATGAGAAGGATGAGGACGGCTTAATTATCCACTCTACCAACTCTTCTGCATGTTGTGGCTCAATAACACAGCCAGCACCGGAATAAAAGATGCACCATGTCCACGACCACCACATTTCACTGTAGACACAGAGGCTGCTTACCCTCTTTTAGTGGCCTGTGAGCATCTGCCTCTCCTTGTTGGCCTTTTGGACATGATGGGGATTTTTATAACTTTTTATTATAGAGGGTGGAATGGGAATATGGTGCTTGGGTGCAATACTTTTGTGCTTGGTGTACTATAAACGCAGAAGAAGAAACACCTGCGATGCGGAAGGGGGGGCAGCAATTATGCCGCTAACAAAAAAATCAAAGATAAAAAAAAGCACACCACTGCTGTGTTAATGCAGAAGGAATAACACCTGTGACTTAGATAGGGAGTACTAATAATGCAGCAACAGGACTTGCTACTGCAAAAACAAAAATGATTAATAAAAAAAAAAAATGGGATCAGTGGTGACACAGAAGTACACACCAACACTTCAGTAGCACCACAACACTGTGTTATTTACACTACACTACACTGTATTATATACACTGCACTACACTGTGTTATTCACACCACACTACACTGTATTATATATGCTGTACCCTGCCTTTGGCCAATCACGGCTCTGACATTAGATTGCAGTGTGATTGGCCAAAGCATACAGGTCATGTGCATGCTTTGGCCAATCAGCAGCAATTAATGCACTGCAATCTTGTCAGCGGGCTAACATCTCACGAGCGCCCCATATCCCCCCATATCCCCCATCTATGAACAAACGAACACCCTATGTTCGAGTCAAACTTATGTTAGACTTGAACATCAGACCCATCCCTAATGCTCATGTCACCCAGGGGGTAGGGCCAGTGTGAATATGGGCTTCCCTGGGTTCTTGGAGTGAACCTTTAATGGCTGCAGTGTACTGGAACTTGGCTAGGACATGTCAACACTAACTGGGAGTTTTTGGCCAGACATCCTGGGAGGCAAATATATCCTACAGGTATGCATTTACATTATACAACATTTTACAAAGACACACATTTTACAAAGACTCTCTACTGGGAGTACTTTCATAAAAAAGTGAATTTAGCCTTTAATGCTTTGCCATAATCAATTTATCCTAGATTCCTTGAACTCTGTAAACAAATGTATTAATTAAATCAAAATTTGCTGATTTATTTTCAGGCAAGGATTCACTACACACTTTTTCCATGAAGAGGTCCGTGTTGTTTATACAAGTACTTTGACACTTTTGTTTTACAGAACTCCAGACAAGTGTAGTGCTCAGATTTGATTTATGAATTCCTCTTCTTATTACAGTATATCTTTTACCAAGGTCTTCGAGGAAAGGTCAGCAAAAAGCAATGGGACATTGTGCCATCATGAAGACAGGAGATTGATGTAAAACAAGAGAAAGGCCAAGCAAGATGACAACAGTAAATTTGTTGAGCATTTTAATTAGAAACATAACTTATATCACACACAGGAAGAAGCATATTAACTCTTTAAACTGTATCTAAAGATCAGGTTAACGCTTTGCAACGTTTATCTAACCCATGATTTTTTAACAAACTTTCCTGATTATATATTGTAAATGTTCATATTACTAGAACTGTGTACATGGAGCAAAAACAATTTGTAACTGATTAAACTACAATACTACCCTTACTTGCTAGAGTTATATAAATAAAAATAAAAAAGTGAAAAAATATATACCTAAAAACGAATTCCCACGTATCACTGCTGCCACATTTACACCCTGTTAACAATACATAAAATATACTGTGTAAAACACAATATCCTTCCAAAATGCAGCGCTGTAATCTCTCAAACTTAGTGTCCATACCAAACTCTATAAATATATAGTCAATATCAAGAAGAACACCCAGTGTCCACTCAGTGAAAGAAGTGAAAATTATTCAGGTGTCCAATATAACTTCACATAAATTATGTTCTTCCAATGCGAAAATGTGATTGAAGAATCTTCCAACTCCACAAACTGGTGCTGAAGTGCTTCATCACCCCCAACAGACAGAAACTCATCCCAATTACATGCCTCATTTTTTACAGATTGGCATACATTGCATTATCTGGACACCCCAAACTATTGTTGGTTCATAAGTGTGTTCCTCCTCCTCCACTGGTCAATCAGTCTTGTTTTCCCCATATTGCACATTAAAATAAACACATTCCTTTAGTGTAATATGTAAAAAAAACAAAGCAGTTTTATTAAAAGGAATTCTACTTATAAAAGCAAGCGTTCAGTAAACTCATCCAATATACAACAACTAAGCTGTAATAACAAAGTAACACATCCAGTGATGCTATCAGAACTTTCACCCAGCCAGCCAGATCCCATTAGACATCGCTGTCAGTTGCTGCTAGGCCACCCTCCAATGAGTTTCATCATACCCTTGAAAATGTCAGATAGGACAAATGCATCAGGGTGTGGCCTAGTGGTAACTGGAAGTGACGCCTGATGGGATCTGGCTTTGTGATGTATGTCGATCTGTAAAAAGTGTGGCATGTAATTGGGGTGTATGTCTGTCTGTTGGGAGTTGCGAAGCACTTGAGCACCAGTTTGTGGAGTTTGAATATTCTTCAATTTCATCACATGTTTTGTGTTGGAAGCACATAATTTATGTGAAGTTATAATGCACACCTAAATAAGTTTCTCTTCTTTCACTGGGTGGACAATTGGTGTTCTTCTAATGAAATTGAATTTGTATTGAGAAAATGTGGTTTGCACACTAACTTTGAGACACCACAGTGCTGCATTTTGGAAGGCTATTGTGCTTACAGGGTATCATATGTAATGGTTACTTGTTCAGCAAATGCGCATGCTGGAATTTAAGATAATAAGAGCAGTAAGTGATAAAATGCAGAGCCTACTTTCAGATTATATAAAACTTGCAAACATGATCAGCAAAACAGCTAACATATGGCTTGTCAGGGGACACATGCACAAAAATGTGAACACAGATAAGCCTGCATCAACATTTTATACATTTATCCAATACATCAATTCATTCAAACCATTCTATACATTAAGTTAAAAATCTGGGGGCAGCCCCCCCTAACACCCCCCTTTATAGTGATGTGCATGAGAGCAGCTGCTCTTCTGGGTCTCTCTCTCCTCATTGGCCCACACAGCAGAATCACGTAAGGTCTTTCATGGCAACAAATTAACAATAAAGTTTGGATGGTCTGGAAACACTAAACTGCTGAAAGATTGTACAAAGTAGTTGTGCAATACTGCAATGCATTGTTCTTTGTGCTATTAAATTAAAGGATAACTATATATAGCACCCCATAGGCATGTGAGGGACCCCTAGTGGCAATGTGAGCTAACATTTAACCCATGGCTAATAATTGGAGATTGAGAAATATTAGGCGACAGTCACTTTAGTGTCTTTTTGTATTTTATTACATGCACACAATGAGAGAGGGTTATAGGCTGCAGATGGATAGTTTCATATGTTGTAGTAAACAAAAGAATGGACTTTATCGGCACGTAC
The DNA here is from genome assembly GCA_018402905.1 of Glandirana rugosa. NCBI lineage: Eukaryota > Metazoa > Chordata > Amphibia > Anura > Ranidae > Glandirana > Glandirana rugosa. The sequence goes on from BLSH010347747.1 coordinate 1,650,591, forward strand.
ACATATATTGAATAAAACCACATTTATTGAATAATTATAAAATTTAAACACCACATATGCATATATGGCGTTTTTACAAAAGATATCCGACATACATAGCTAATCCTAAATTACCACCAAAACAGAGATCCTCGTGGGACATAATTGAGTAAGTAACACCAATACACACAAATGCATCATCATTTTGTATAGTAGTTGCCCACAGAGGAGGGTTCCACTTAGTTATTTTGGTGTAAATTAGTTGTTTCGTTGGTTCTGGCTCGACATGTTTCGCAACACAAGGTCGCTTCCTCAGGAGCCCAACTTTCTATTCTTAAAGATGTAAATAGAAACATATATTAGTGCATTTTATCAAAAAACAACAACCTCTAAGAGGTAATAACATGTGCTTACTCACTCGCGCCAGTTGAACTAACAGGCCTCCACCCCGGTGAGCCACCCGAAGGGCCCGTCCACTCCCGACCCCACCCCAGCCGTAATATGCTGAGTATGGGGGCACATATGTAAAAGCTAAACATAACAAGAGTATATAGTTTATTATGGGTAAAAGAGAGGTAGTTTGTATATACATTCAAATTAGGTATGTTAGCTACCTCTAATGTGCACTTACATGTAGCTTATAATTGTG
>BLSH010347747.1:1662013-1677089 GCA_018402905.1 Glandirana rugosa
TGTCCAAGATGTCGTATGGCTGTTTCTTTCCTTTAAATGGATTCCTCCCTCCAGGTGCTCACGTTCGGTTCCGTCCCTGATGGGCCCAGCTCCTTAGTTCCAGATGGTTCTCAGTAGGGGTTTAAGGAAGAAAATTCCAGGACAGTGTAGTATGTTGATAAAAAGTTTTTTTATTTCAGCAAACACAATTCTTTAAAAACCCTTCAATATACAGGCATCCAAGCTAGCCTCCCTCAAGCGGGCAGAGCCCGCAGTCCTCGTACACTGCGAAGGCAGCTTGGATGCCTGTATATTGAAGGGTTTTTAAAGAATTGTGTTTGCTGAAATAAAAAAAACTTTTTATCAACATACTACACTATCCTGGAATTTTCTTCCTTAAACCCCTACTAAGAACCATCTGGAACTAAGGAGCTGGGCCCATCAGGGACGGAACCGAACGTGAGCACCTGGAGGGAGGAATCCATTTAAAGGAAAGAAACAGCCATACGACATCTTGGACACAAGACCAAAGACCCCATTTACCAAAGGCGCATTACCCCAGTAGGGGTATGAAGATTCTGGTAAGTGAGGGCACAAGCGGGGAGCACCAATGAAGTCACAAATTCTTTGATAGAGGATTCACATGGAAAGTCACCTGGTTCATGGAGTTTAATTATTTATGAATACAGTCGTAACAAACTTTTTTCCAAACTGATTTACAGACCTCCCAGGGATATACAGAGGAGGTCATATTTCAGTTTGACTTCCTTTATAACCAAGGGTCGCTGTGGTGGGTCATCTTAGAATTTTACGGACATTTTACGGACACTGACTTTTTAGGGACAGATTTTTTATAAGTATTGGTTCAGCTTAATATTTTCACGTTTATGAATACTAATATATACAGACACCTTCACTGAACTGTCTACATTCACCAGTGTATACAAGAAGTGTTTATTGTGTACATATTACGTTTTTACGGACTTTTACGGACATTTGTATTTTTCACATCACTTGCAATTTTGTTTTCATGTAGTAATTTATATATCTCACTAACATTCACACATATATTTGATGGTCCCTAAAGCATATAAGAAGTTTCATACCTTCTGTAACTAAATTAACACAACATTACTACTGACAGCGCCATCTCCTAACACACTCAAATTAATCATCATTTTCCTCCTTGGAGGTAAATATTTGGAGGGCAGCAGTCTATCCATTATAGTATTTATTTCTCCTAATGCAGGATCTTTTATTTTATCTTAATCAAATGGCAGTTGCCTGGGAACCCGGAAGAAAGACCAGGTGAAGATGAAAAGTCCTGTCAGAGGTACCAGCACGCCACTGGAGGGCTTTGCTTACAGGTAAGTCTTTCACAATGTGGTAGTATGCGATACTAGCACATTATGACATTAATTTGCAGGGAGAAGATTTTTTTTTGGGGGGGGGTGGCTTTAAGCCGGGTACACGCAGATTGAAATTTGAGCGGAGATCAGCCAAATTTCAATCTGTGTGTTGCGTTTTCAGTAAATCGACTTCTGTTGACCAGGACTGCTGGAAAATTTTAATTTGACCAGCCACTGCAGCCAATCAGTGCTAATCGGCGTATTCTGACAGTGAAGGAGTCCTGCTGTCAGAATACAATAGCACAGTGGGGAGGCTTCCGCCATCCTCCTCACTTGTGTGAAAGGGGGAACCTCTTTTTTTTTGTCCAGCCCACTGGCTGTATTGCCTGTCATAGAGAGAAGACTATGCGGGTACTATAGGGTAGTGGATCACTAAGCCACACTGTATCACTTTATTTTGCAATATAGATACAATATTTAACTTACCTTGTCTGAGTAATATAAAAGTTTCTTAGGAAGTCTAAATTACAGGTTATATTGGCCACCCAGGCAAAACTAGAACAGAAGGAATAATTTTAACATATATCCTCACTGTCTTATTAAGTAGTAATGCTACAAATGTGTTTACGTCTTGTTTAGAGACACACGATTGAAAGCTCCAAATATGCCCTTTGGTTCACCCCACATCCAAGAGAAAATACATTGAATGTAAGGACTCTGCTCAGAATATTCACCAGGATTTGGCGATGAGGCAATTAATATGGATGGAAGCAATATATGATGAAAGGCTATATAATTGCATATGTTTGGTAGAGAAAAATAAGTCATTGAGAGCTTGCTAGGTCTGAATGGCAAGCTAACAGCAGCATATCAGACGAACAAAGAAAAAGAAACGGAGCAGAACAAGCAGGTTTGGCAGAACATCAAAAAAGCTCATGAGACTTTAATAGATGAAAAAATAGCACTCAAGCTGCATTACCAAAAGATCCATTACTTTCCGTAACAAGTGAGGCAAATTAATGTTGAGCCTGATACCTGTCAAGATGAGGCCCACAGTCATAGCTAGAGAAAAAGGAGAAAACATATCACAAGAACATGCTTCATCTAACCAAAAGTTTTTAGTAAATAAATGAAAGATGATCAATTAATCAAAGAAGATTATATGCCGTTCCCCTTAATGGCATAAAACTAGAAAGTAATAAGCACAAATTGAAAACACAAAGTCTTGTGGAACAGGTGCACATATTGGCAGGTTGACCCTTGCTGGCAGATAGCAATAAGTAATCACTGGGTTGGAACAGTCAATTGAAACTACTCCAAGTGTTCCCATTTAAAAATAAATTCTCTTTAATGGGTGTTTTTGTACAAAATCCACAGGGCGATACTAGGTCAGGAACATAAATAATTGAGTTACAAGAGGGTCCAGTGACTGGTACCAAAAAATAATTTAAAATTACCATTATTTTGATACCATTCAGCCAACAACTGTCTTTGCCATGTTGTAGTAAGAGTATAAAATGAAATGGAAAAAGGTGTGAACAACCTAAAAGTTAGCTATAATTATGAAAGGTACTATGGAGGGTTCTTGTAAGCATTATACACTATTTACTGATGATTATTAAATTTGTCTGCAACATGATATAAAAAAAAAAAAAAAAGAAAAACAAATGCTAAAGGAAATACTAATTTTACTCACAGTGGCCAATCAAAAGTTTTCTTTGATTAAAAAAAAACAACTCAAGATTTGATTAACACAGGAGACAAATGTAATTTCCTTTTTTTCTTTTCAGATATCTCACGGGGAACAATAGATGGTAAGATGCCTGTCTCTGCTCGTATAGATCAACATATTGCCAAGATAAACAGTGATTAGGTGACTTGCAACCACACCTTAACCAACTCTGGGAAATGTTGGGCATACTAAGGGTGGACATTTGCCTTTATTCCTCATAGGTGCCCTTGATCTGAACTCAATTTCCACATTCAGTTCCTGCATCTATATTGCTCACTTCCAATCAATCAGTTTTAACCCGTCTGGTTTCTTATTTACTCTAACCAGAAGCAGATAATGGCCAGTTCATATAAACATTTGCAAAGTTTAAGACAACTTTTTAGAAGCCTTTAGAAAACCTTTCACCTTTCACCAAAAGACAGAAAAAAAATCTCAGAGCACTAGCAGTATCCTACCATAGGAAAGGTTACAGCAACAAAACAACACTGTCTTGGAAACCCAAAAAGAAAATCCTCTACAATATAAAAAGAAAAAAACAATCATGTATCTTTGGTAACTAGGTGTGGGCCAAACACCCCCCGGTTTGGTTCTCACCAGAACTTGCAAACAGGCAAAAAATTTGTGTGAAAACCTGAACGCCGTTAAAATCAATGGGACTCGAACATGAAAAATCAAAAGTGCTAATTTTAAAGGGTTATATGCAAGTTATTGCCATAAAAAGTGTATGGGGACCTGGGTCCTGCCCTAGGGGACATGTATCAATGCAAAAAAATGTCTTTTATAAGAAGGGACGGGCCACCCGGTGACGTAAATGGGTGACCCACCCCCTCTGACAATGTATGACATCAGAAGGGGGCGGGTCACCCATTTATGTCACCGGGTGGCCCCACCCTTCTTATAAAATAAATGTCAAACTGAAGACCGCCCATTCTGGGAGATGCCTCTGGACGGCACGGCTGCGGCAGTGGTTGTGGGGGCAGTGAAAGAAGAAGGAAGAATAAGATGAAGATTGAAGATGAAGAGAGGAAGGAAGAAGACCAAAAGAAGAAGCAGAAGACCAGAAGAAGGACCAGGGCAGGAGAAGATGGAGGAAGAAAGAAGAAGTGCTATTTTACAGAATAAAGGACTTGTCACAAATTGCCTCTTGCTTTTTGTACCACTTTACTCCTTTTTTGGTGAATGGGTAGGCCATACCTATTCACATGGGGGGGTCAGGATCTGGGGGCCCCCTTATTAAATGGGGCTTCCAGATTCCGATAAGCCCCCCGCCTGCAGACCCCCACAACCACTGGCAAGAGTTGTGGGGATGAGGCCCTTCTCCCGATCAACATGAGGCAAGGTGCTTTGGAGGTTACCTGAAAGCATCCTCCCCATGTTGAGGGCATGTGGCCTGGTATGGTTCGCAGGGGGGGGGGTGCTTGCTCATCTCCACCCCCTCCTGCCATGCCAGGGCTGCGTGCTTGGATAAGGGTCTGGTTTGGATTTTGGGGGGACCCCTACGACATTTTTTTTTAAATTTGGCTTTAAGGTTCCCTTTAAAATCCATACCAGACCCCAAGGGCCTGGTTTGGATTTTGGGGGGACCCCCACATCATATGTATACACTAGGAAGGTATAGATATATTCTTACACTGTCTGCACTAACTGACTGTATACAGATCACCCTATGTATCTATATATCTAGTATATATTTCACTCTACACTAAACTGCCAGCACTAACTGACAGATAGATAGATAGATAGATAGATAGATAGATAGATAGATAGATAGATAGATAGATAGATAGATAGATAGATAGATAGGGCAATCTATATACAATCTATCTATCTATCTATTTATCTATCTATCTATCTATCTATCTATCTATCTATCTATCTATCTATCTATCTATCTAGTATATATTTCACTCTACACCAACTGACTGTATATAAATTTCCCTATCTATCTATCTATCTATCTATCTATCTATCTATCTATCTATCTATCTATCTATCTATCTAATATGTTTTTCACAATAATCACTAGCTACACTGAACTGCCTGCACATCACTAGCTAAGCTCACTCTCTCTCCACGTTATTCACACACTACATAGAGCCGCTGTACAAGCGGCTTTATATAGTGTGTGGCGTGGATTGAGGCTACTGAGCAGTGATTGGCTAAAGGCACCCTGCCTTTAGCCAATCATATCTCTCACAGCAGAGCGCTTTGTGATTGGCCAAAGCATGCAGGTCATGTGCATGCCTTGGCCAATCAGCGGGCAGCATTTCCCCCACCATTGGAACGCATTATGGGACGCTCAAAGTTCCTGCGAATGCCCCATAATGTTCTCATTTCGACGAACGGGCGAGCGCCCGATGTTCGAGTCGAACGTAGAACAGTGGGCCCATCCCTATTGGTAACCACATACCACCCAGACCTAGAAAGGATAAGAAAGATAAACAAAGATCTCCAACCTATTATAACAGAGGATAAAATAAATCCTCCAAAAAACTCCAATGTTGGGTTTCAGGCAATCACCCAGACATAAATTAATGGATAAGTTCACCTTTAGTAACATGTTACATGGTACAACATGTTACTGAAGCAGCAGCCTCAAAAAGAGCACAGATGTGCAGGGATCCACCTACGCAACCGTGTCATTCATTCACAGAGTTCTGGGAATGAATGAACCACAAGTCCTGTCTGCCACCTTGGCAAATGGCTTGTAGTTCCCAATTAACTGAAAAGGCTCTGGTGAGTGCTCTTACACAGGAGTTGCTATCCTTAATTCTGGCCCCTTTTAATGTTCAGTGCAATAATGCTGTGTTTGCTCCTATTGGGGTCCTAGTTGTGCTGCTGCAGCTTTTCCCTCAAAATCTCATAGTAGCAGCATACATATGGATATTTTCCTTCTCCCTTATATGGGAGACAGCCCCTTCCAGAGACTTCTCTCTAGGGACCAGCATCTCTCTAGGCAGCACACATTTGGCATCTTCTCCCACTTCATGAATAATTACGTTTTCATAGGCTTTTCCTCTGGAAAGTTCACTGCTGGAATGTTCCTTCTCTTCTCAAGGAAACCCTGCTCAGTTGCAGTATATAAAAATGACCACACACTGTAATTTAATGTGCAATGAAGTTATATTACTTGTCTCTTGACAAATTCCCATCGTGATGTATGCACTGGTCACTAATAATTGGGCTAAGAATTTTTATTGATGTCACTGATCTCTAGTTAACAAATAGAACTTTTTTCCGGAGCCCGAACCCCATTGAAGTCAATGGGGATCCGAACTTTTATGCACAAAAATGGCTGTAACAAAGTCCTGGCAAGTGCTAGAGGGCTGCAAGAGGAAGTAAAATGGGGGTAAGAGTAGGGCAAGTGCCCTACAAAAAAATGGGGATAGGGAAAATAAATTAAAATCAAATAAAAAAAATGGGAAGGGGGAGTGGATATGGAGTAGGAGCCTAGAGGTTGACTAGGCCGTGACCGTGGCAGTGTAGGTGGAAGTGGCGGTGGTGGAGGAGGAGGAGGAGGTAGCCAACACTGTATTTTTTTTTGTTTGTTTATAATTGGGGTAGCCCCCAAAATATTGAGGCCTATTCAAAAAAACAAGTATACGAATGGCTGTGTGAGTCCGGTCTAAATGTTTATTCTGCACAAGGTACAGACAAGTCTTGTGGGATCCAAGCCTGGTTCATTTTAATAAAGGTTAGCTTGTCCACGTTGGCTGTGGACAAACGGCTGCGCTTGTCTGTGATAACGCCCCCTGCCGTGCTAAACACACATTCAGACAATACACTGGCTGCAGGGCAGGCCAGCATCTCCAAGGAATAAATGGCAAGCTCAGGCCATGTGGCCAATTTGGAGACCCAGAAGTTGAATGGGGCAGACCCATCAGTCAGTACGTGTAGGCGTGTACACACATACTCTTGCACCATGTTGCTGAAATGCTGCCTCCTGCTAAGACGTTGTCTATCGGCTGGTGGTGCTGTTTGTTGTGGTGGGCTGCTGACAAAGCTTTGCCACATTTCGGACATGCTAACCCTGCCTTCTGAGGTGCTGGCGGTGCCACAGCTGCTGCTTCCTCCTCCTCCTCCTCTGCCTTCGCCTTGTGCTTCTGCTGAGCCCCCGGTGTCATTTGGGAATGCCCTCAGCAGCGCCTCTACCAGTGTGAGCTTGTAGTGAGGGAATTAAGGACGGCACGTTGTCCTTGTAACGGGGATCCAGTAGGGTGGCCACCCAGTAATCGGCACACGTTACAATGTGGGCAACTCGGCTGTCGTTGCGCAGGCACTGCAGCATGTAGTCGGCCATGTGTGCCGGGCTGCCCAGAGGCAAAGACAAGCTGTCCTCTGTGGGAGGTATATCATCTGTGTCCTCTGTATCCCCCCAGCCACGCTCCAGTGATGCCCACGTGCTGCGTTGGGTGCCACCCTGCTGCGATTCATCCTCCTCCTCCTCATCTTCCTCGTCCTCCTCGTCCTCCAAAACTGTGCCCTGGCTTGAATATCTTTGACCTGGCCTATGCTGGTGCAGGAACCCACCCTCCGAGCCACTTGCGAATGACTGGCCTGATAACCATGGAAATGACCCCTCTTCCTCCTCCTCATCCTCCTGTGCCACATCCTCTTCCATCATGGCCCGAAGTGTTTTTTCAAGGAGACATAGAAGTGGGATAGTAATGCTGAGAACAGCGTCATCGGCACTGGCCATGTTGGTGGAGTACTCAAAACACCGCAATACGGTACACAGGTCTCACATGGAGGCCCACTCGTTGGTGGTTAAGTGTTGCTGTTCCGGAGAGCGACTGACCCGTGCGTGCTGCAGCTGAAACTCCACTATTGCCTGCTGCTGCTCGCACAGTCTCTCCAGCATGTGCAAGGTGGAGTTCCACCTTGTGGGCACGTCGCATATGAGGCGGTGAGCGGGAAGGCCGAAGTTCCGCTGCAGCGCAGACAGGCGAGCATCAGCAGGGTGAGAATGCCGATAGTGCGCAGAGATGGCCCGCACTTTATGCAGCAGCTCTGACATATCCGGGTAGTTTTTTAGAAAATTCTGTACCACCAAATTCAGCACATGTGCCAGGCAAGGGATGTGCATCAAACCGGCTCGGCCCAGAGCCGCTACGAGATTTCGGCCATTGTCGCACACCACCAGGCCGGGCTTGAGGCTCAGTGACAACAACCACTCTGTGGTCTGTTGTTCAATGCCTGTCCACAGCTCCTGCGCAGTGTGGGGTTTATCCCCCAAACATATCAGTTTTAAAACAGCCTGCTATCATTTCCCCCTGGATGTGCTGATGTTGGTGGTGAAGGTGTTACGCTAAGCAGATGAGTAGGTGGTCGAGGAGGAGGAAGCGCAGTAGGAGGAGGAGGCAACAGGAGGCAAAGAGGAATGCCCTGCAATCCTCGGTGGTGGAAGGACATGCGCCAAAAGGCTAGCCGGCTCAGGCCCACCAGCCACTACATTTGCCCAGTGTGCAGTTAGCGAGATATAGCGTCCGTGCCCGTGCTTACTGGTCCATGTATCAGTGGTTATGTGGACCTTGCCACAGATGGCGTTGCGCAGTGCACACTTGATCTTGTCCCCGACTTGTTTGTGCAGGGAAGGGATGGCTCGCCTGGAAAAGTAGTGGTGGCTGGGAACCACGTACTGTGGGACAGCCACCGCCATCAGGTCTTTGAAACTGTCCGTGTCCACCAGACTGACTGACATCATTTCAAAGGCCAGGAATTTTGAAATGCTGGCATTCAGGGCCAGAGATCGCGGGTGGGTAGGGGGGTACTTCCTCTTTCTCTCCAGTGTTTGGGAGATGGACAGCTGTAAGCTTCCATGGGACCATGTGGAAATGCTTGGGGACGGTGGGGGACATGGTGGCGTTACTGTCATATCGTCTGTTTGCTGGGTGGCAGGTGACACTGTCACTGTAGAGGTGGAGGAAGAGGCCTAGGCAGCAGCAAAAGAGGAAGCAGGAGGAGGCCGAGACCTTTCTTGGATTTTGAGGTAATTATTCCAATGCAGCTTATGCCTTGAATTTAGATGCCTGGTCATGGGGGTTGTGTTCAGGTTGAGAACATTTATGCCCCGGCTCAGGCTATCATTGCACAGCTTGCAAACCACTCGTGTCTTGTTGTCAGCACATTGTCTGTAGAACTGCCATGCGGGGGAACGCCTTTGAGCTGCCTTTGGTGTGCTAGGTCCCTGGGTGCGGTGGGTAGTAGCAGGCCTACTGTCTAGGGGACGCTTGCTCCGCTTTTGCAACCTGCTTCCTCTTTTGCTGTGCTGGTGCCTCTGAGCGACCACCACCTCTTCCTCCAAACTCCACACGTCACTCGCATGACCCTCATTCCACGTGGGGTCTAGGACCTCATCATCCTCCACATCATCTTCCACCCACCCTTCACCACTGCCCTCCTTGTCAGTCTGCACACTGAGGCAAGCTGCAGCAGTTGGCACCTGTGTTTCATCATCATCAGAAATGTGCTGTGCTGGTGTTTCCATGTCCTCATCCTGCAACAGAAGTGGTTGGGCATCGGTGCACTTAATGTCTTCCACTTCTGGGGCAGCGCTATGTGGATGGCCCACGGAAAGCACACCAGGAGAGTCATCAAAAAGCATAAGAGTCTCTTGCAGGACTTGGGGCTCAGACTGCTTGGCTAATTTACAAGGGGCTGAGGTGAAAGACAGATGGCCATGGGGTTCAGGTGCCAACTCTGAGCTTTCATCAAGGGACCAGGAGGGATACAATGTGAAGGAACTGGAGGCATTGTCAGCCACCCAATCTACTATTGCCTGTACTTGTTCTGGCCTCACCAATCGTTGAGGGGCATTCGGGACTACCATATACCGGTGAAGGTTCTGTTGGCTACCTGAGGAAGGTGTTTCCCTTGTGCGTGTAGCTGGCACACCTTGACCACATCCTCTCCTTCCAACAGGAGGTTCACCAACACCACCAACACCAGCAGCACCAGCATCACCAGCAGCACCATTACCACGTCCCTTATTTGCTCTCCTCATTGGGCCCGCAAATGTACTATGTAACCCTATGTAAGTATTTATTAATACCAATTAATACCTTTTTTTTTTGGAAAACACCAACGTAGCCGGACTTTTTATTTTGGTGCAAGAAATGCACTGCTCACACCAACAGCTGGAAGCTCTCCCTTTAGAACTAGGAGATGATTTTTGAACAATAAATAATCTGTCACTTACAGCAACAGCTGGAACCTGGCCCTATAGGAGTAGGCAGTGGTTTTTGAACAATAATCAGTCCCTCTAAGCAACAGCTGGAAACTCTCCCTTTAGAACTAGGAGATGATTTTTGAACAATAATGTGTCACTTACAGCAACAGCTGTAACCTGGCCCTATAGGAGTAGGCAATGGTTTTCGAACAATAATCTGTCCCTCTAAGCAACAGCTGGTAACTCTCCCTTTAGAACTAGGAGATGATTTTTGAACAATAATGTGTCACTTACAACAACAGCTGGAACCTGGCCCTATAGGAGTAGGCAATGATTTTTGAACAATAATCTGTTCCTCTAAGCAACAGCTGGAAACTCTCCCTTTAGAACTAGGAGATGATTTTTGAACAATAAAGTGTCACTTACAGCAACAGCTGTAACCTGGCCCTATAGGAGTAGGCAATGATTTTTGAACAATAATCTGTCCCTCTAAGCAACAGCTGGAAACTCTCCTTTAGAACTAGGAGATGCTTTTTGAACAATAATGTGTCACTTACAGCAACAGCTGGCCCTATAGGAGTAGGCAATGATTTTTGAACAATAATCTGTCCCTCTAAGCAGAAGCCTCTACATAGTGCAGTCAGATTGTTGTGTAATGCAGGGTTTGATCTGCAATCTGTCACTCAAAGCAGCAGTATGTGAAATCTCAAATTACTCCAACAATCTGATCTTTGTGTACAATCCCACAATCTGATTATTGTGTACGAACGTAACGATCGCTGTGTTAGGCAGGGTTTGTTCTGCAATCTGTCACTCAAAGCAGCAGTATGTGAAATCTCAAATTACTCCAATAATCTGATCGTTGTGCACGATCGTAGTGATCGTTGTGTTATGCAGAGTTCGATCTGCAATCTGTCACTCAAAGCAGCAGTATGTGAAATCTCAAATTTCTTTAATCTGTCCCTCAGAGCAACAGCAGTAGTAATCTCAGGATGCAGGATCAGATGTTAAAATGTCTGCAATCTTTCCCTCACAAAAACACCGGCAGCATCCTCTCCCTACACTAACCCAAGAGCATGTGACATGCAGCACTGTGACTCCAGCTTATAAAGAGGCTGGGTCACATGATGCACTGGCCAATCACAACCATGCCATTAGTAGGCATGGCCACTGGAGAGGGGGCCACTTTATCAGACAGCTAAGTAGAAGGGAATCCTTCTGGATTTTTGAGGCCGAGGTCCTTACCCCCAAGGGGTTAAATGTGGACTTCGACCTCAATTGTTTTATTAGTGATTCATAGGAGTTTTTATGGTGGACATATACGACCGTGTCCCTGCAACTTTTAAAATGATTCCGTATATGCAATATTAATACATTTCAATTTGCGTAATAGTATATTTTTTCAGGTCCTTATTGTTAGAAAGTTGATCTGTTTAGATTTCCGAATATGGTACATAAATACATTTTTTTGTAATATCCCAATTTTTTAAAAAAAAATTAAAAATTTTTTTTTATATTGCTATAATAATTTTTATATGTGTAATATAATTGTGAAAGTAGCTGGACCGTGAAGGTGGAAGATAAGCAGGCATTTGCTGATTTTTTTGGGTTTAATGGAATTAGTGACCGTTGGGTTAAGGTGTCCCCTGGGAGGATTGGATCCACAAAAGGGATTGTCCCCGTCCGGTGTAGTGATGACTGCTTCCGGTGCGGTACGATCTGTGTGAACAGCTGTGGAGCGAGGGCTCCAATAGCGGTGATAATGTGTCCCACCCAGGGTAGGCGGATCCAGAATATAAGTGATGTGCCGGGCTTAGTAGCTCCACCCCTTGCGGAGGAAATCCTGTCTGTGACGACACGCGTCCGAGGGGAAGAGCCGGCTATCCCACATCACGCTCCAGCTACCTGTGCTTACGCGGTTTGTAGCTCGCACGGCTTTACAGTGCCTTTTATTGTAAATGTATCTATTACTTTTCGGTGACCATTAAAACATTTTATACGGAGAGCACTAGATTGCACCTTTTATTTTACATGCTCATTGCTGTGATGAATTTGGGAGATTGAAGGCCATAGAACCGTAGTATCAAGGAGCAGAAGACCGGAGGGGAGATTAAACCCAGTGACACCCAGTGACCCCAGGGAGGGTAAAAAGCGCTATATTGCCTGTATTGAGGTGAGAGGCTGATTCACCTGGTGGAGGATTTAACTTTTTGCACGTGTGTTGTGAATTTTGTTAAGTCATGACTGCGACCTTTCTGTTCAAGAGATCTCTCCATCTACGGACTGACATCTTCTATTGGCCACATTTCACTTTTTTTCTTTTATGGACTATCATTTATTGCACTAATATTATTGCACTAATATGTGAAGTTGCTTTGTATTTTTTATGAATTTTTTTGGTATCACAGAGGAATTTTTGACACTATTGAGAGTGATTACAATATTTATGGGTATTGGTTTCTGGTTTATATTATTGAAAAATGTGTTGTTGCACAAAACACAGTGATAGCAAACACTGAGTTGAAAGCGCTGCACTTTTAATAAAAATATATTTATTTTCCTCTCCTGTAATCTTAAGAGGCGTAATCATATTTACAGAAATTATACAAATTATACTTGAAACATGTTGTTCATAAAAAGAACTTGTACAAACACTAGACAAAGTTTACATTAAAAGCTCTGTGAAAATACATTGTAGGATTTTTAAGGGCAATATATCAACAGAACAAGTTTATCGTAGATTTTAACTCTAAATGCTTTGCAAGGTCACAATACTTACATAAATAAACACAGCCAGGTTTAGTTTTTTTATTTATTATTTAAGTTTTATTGATTTTAAAATCTCACTTCACATGAATACATTTTGTCTCTGTAACATCTTTTTTTGTCTGCATTTGAGAAAACAAATGCTATTATTACTGAATGAGGCTGTGAGCGATTAGCTCAGTAGCGGGGTGTGCAGGACCCCCTGGATGGGTCACAGCACAGTGAAGTAGGCAGACAGCAGGGTCTTTGTGAAAGCAAAAACTGTGGTTTATTTACACGTCTGTGGTTACAAAATGCAGGAATCAAAACAGGTAAAATAAAAAACAAAAAATAAACCCTTGCCAATTTGGACATCTAACTACAAAGACACAGGAACCCGACTACTTGTTCTGCCACAGCCTACCGCTGCTCAGACAGTTGGCGGTCACAGAGAAATAAACAGAAGCTTTTAGTCACACAGACTTAATCTCACCATTCAGAGGTATTGCTGCTCCCCAGTCTGCAATGCACAGAGATCTGGTTCCAGGGTGGAGCCCCTTGCTGAAGCAACCTGGGCGTTTTATAGAGCCTTGAGTGCTTTATCTGTTAAACCTGAGCTCGTTAACCCTCACTGAGCCCAAACAGGCTCACTACAAAGCACAAACACAAAAGCAATCAGTGTACAGCATAAACCTGGGACAAATATATCTTCCATCCTGGACACAAGACTCATAGATTTTCCTGGCTTCCTGTCACATACCCCCCCTTGTTTCAACCCTAGCCTTGGGACACGGGTTACCAGGCATGCGTGCACTTGGGACAACGCATCTACATTTCTTATTCTAACACCGGGGCAATGTTTCACTGTAAAACTGAATTCTCAAAGGGCCAGCAACCACCTATTCACCCTCCTATTGGTCTCTTTGTTCAATGCCATCCACTTTAATGGAGCATGATCTGTTGCCAGTTCAAATTGTCTACCCAAGAGATAGTACCGGAGAGAATCTAAAGCCCATTTTATCGCTGAAACATTCTTTCTCAATGGTGGCATAATTTTCTTCATGGACCTTCAATATCCGGCTAAGGTAAATGACAGGGTGTTCTTCCCCCTTGAAAACCTGAGACAACACAGCTCCTAACCCAACATTTCATGCATCAGTCTGAACCACAAAGTCCCTTGAAAAGTCAGGCGAGTACAACACTCGCTGATTACATAATGCCTGTTTTAAGACCTCAAAAGCTGCTTCTGCTTCGGGGGGCCATTTGATCATGACAGACTCCTTCCCTTTTGTCAAATTGGTCAGGGGAGTAGCCTGTAAAGCAAAATGGGGAATAAAGTGGCGAGAATAGCCAGCGATTCCTAAAAATGCTCGAACCTGCTTCTTGTTGGTGGTGCATGGTCAACTCTGAATAGCCTCAACTTTGTTTGCTTGGGGCTTTGTTAGACCTCTCCAGATGCTAGATCCCAGATACTTTGCCTCCTCTAGCCCAATAGTACATTTTTTTGGATTGGCTGTAAATCCGGCTTTCCAGATGGAATCTAACACAGACTGGACTTTTGGTAAGTGTGAATCCCAGTCCTCACTATGGATGACCATGTCATCTAGGTATGCAGCAGCATAGGCTCGATGAGGCCAAAGGGTCTTTACTAGAGTTGAGCGAACCTCTGGAAGTTCGGGTTCTGCTGGTCCGGCCGAACTTCGGGACAAAGTCCGGGTCCGGGTCCGGACGGAACCCGAACGATCGCACGGACAACGAACCCCATTGAAATCAATGGGGACCCGAACTTTTAGGCACAAAAATGGCTGTAACAAAGTCCTGGAAAGCCCTAGAGGGCTGCAAAAGGAAGTAAAATGGGGGTAAGGGTAGGGCAAGTGCCCTACAAAAAAAAAGGGGACAGGGAAATAACTTTAAATATTTTTAAAAAAATAAAAACATAAAAAAAGCAAAAATGGAGGTGAATGTGGATCATCTTCAAACTGTGTCTGAAAAGTATTAATTAACGGTAGAAGCCATATAACTGTTCTAAAATCATCTTCAAACTAGGGCAAGTGCCCTACAAATAAATGGGGATAGGGAAAATAAATTAAAATCAAATAAAAA
>BLSH010347747.1:1677099-1689994 GCA_018402905.1 Glandirana rugosa
GAGGGGACTGGTTAAACTGTTTTCCCTTCCTCAGACAGTACTAGTTTACCGGGGGGCTTCGTCTTCGTCGAAAACTACAGAATTTAAAACTGAATTCTCAAAGGGCCAGCAACCACCTATTCACCCTCCTATTGGTCTCTTTGTTCAATGCCATCCACTTTAATGGAGCATGATCTGTTGCCAGTTCAAATTGTCTACCCAAGAGATAGTACCGGAGAGAATCTAAAGCCCATTTTATCGCTGAAACATTCTTTCTCAATGGTGGCATAATTTTCTTCATGGACCTTCAATATCCGGCTAAGGTAAATGACAGGGTGTTCTTCCCCCTTGAAAACCTGAGACAACACAGCTCCTAACCCAACATTTGATGCATCAGTCTGAACCACAAAGTCCCTTGAAAAGTCAGGCGAGTACGACACTCGCTGATTACATAATGCCTGTTTTAAGACATCAAAAGCTGCTTCTGCTTCGGGGGGCCATTTGATCATGACAGACTCCTTCCCTTTTGTCAAATTGGTCAGGGGAGTAGCCTGTGAAGCAAAATGGGGAATAAAGCAGCGAGAATAGCCAGCGATTGCTAAAAATGCTCGAACCTGCTTCTTGTTGGTGGTGCATGGTCAACTCTGCATAGCCTCAACTTTGTTTACTTGGGGCTTTGTTAGACCTCTCCGGATATTAGATCCCAGATACTTTGCCTCCTCTAGCCCAATAGTACATTTTTTTGGATTGGCTGTAAATCCGGCTTTCCAGATGGAATCTAACACAGACTGAACTTTTGGTAAGTGTGAATCCCAGTCCCAGTCCGAGAGCAGAATCTGTCAACACCCTTTGGTCAGGTCTAACGTCATCATATACCGGGCTGCTCCTAGTCAATCAATCAGTTCATCTATGCATGGGGCATCTATGCATCTATGCAGGGCATGGGATAGGTGTCAAACTTAGTGATTTTATTCAAGAGGCAAAAGTCATTACAAACTGCCAACTTCCATCTGGTTTGGACACTAACACAATAGGATTGGATCAATCACTATTTGACTCTTCTATAACCCCCAGCTCACTCATTTTTTTACTTCTTGGTGAATTTCCTCTCGCTGGGCTTCGAGAATTCAATAAGGTTTCAACTTGACCCGTTCCCTTGATGTGGTGACAATGTCAACCCCAGACACCCAACCTGGCAAGTCTGAAAATTTCTCTTTATTTCAGATCACAAACTCTCTAGCTTACTGTTGCTGAGTTTTGGACGGAGTCTCCGCTATCCCGACTTCAGGGATAACCAAGTGGAATAGATTTAGCAACCAAGGATTCCCTATTCTTCCATGGTTTTAGAAAATTCACATGACATATCTGCTCAGGTTTTCGTCTTCCTGGTTGGCTAATTTTATAATTCACATCACCCAATTTTTTTCAACACTTCATAAGGATCCTGCCATTTGTCTAGGAATTTATTTTTGACCGTGGGGAACAACACCAACACCCTATCACCAGATGCAAAAGAACGGATCTGGGCCCCACGATATAAAATCCTCTGCTGAGCCAACTGGGCTTGTGCCAAATGTTCCTTCACAATAGGCATCACTTGCACAATTCTGTCTTGCATTTGTGCCACATGTTCAATCACACTTCTATGAGGGGAACTCTCACTCTCCCATGTTTCCCTGGCAATATGCAGTAGTCCCCATGGGTGCCTCCCATACAGTAGCTCAAAAAGAGAGAACCCTGTGGACGATTGGGGAACCTCTCTGATAGCAAACATCAAATAAGAGAGTAGGCAATCCCAATTCTTTCCGTCTTTATCAATCACCTTGCTCAGCATTTGTTTTACCATTTTGTTAAATCTTTAAACCAGCCCATCTGTTTGAGGGTGATACAGTGAAGTACATAATTGGGTCACTTTAAGAAGTTTGCAAAGCTCTTTGGTTACTCTAGACATAAACGGGGTGCCCTGATCAGTTAGTACTTCTTTAGAAAGGCACATACAGCTCAAAACCTGAATTAGCTCTTTGGCAATAGTTTTGGCAGAGGTGTTTCAGAGAGAACTCGCTTCTGGCTAATGGGTGGCATAGTCCAGTATCACCAAGATGTGCTGGTGCCCTCTAGGACCTTAATGATGGGCGGGGTACCAAAGGACTGCTGAAATGTGGCATGGGTGCAGAAATCTGACACACTGGACAGAAGGAACAGTACACTTTCACTTCCTTAGTGATCCCAGGTCAATAGAACCTCTGGGTGATTCTTTCCCAGGTCTTTTCAGCTCCTAAATGTCCCCCAAGAATGTGTTCTTGGACCAGTTCTAAGACCAACTTGCGATAAGGTTTGGGCACCACCAGTTGCTCATTGGTTTCCTCTACCCTCTGTGACACCCAGTATAACAGGTCCCTTTCCATGATGAAGTAAAGGAGGCCAATCCTCTTGTCAGGGTTAACTATTTCCCCATTCATTTTCACTACATTTTACCAGGCCCTTAGTAATGTGGGGTTCTTTGATTGTTCAGTGGCAAAACTTTCTATGTATACCTCTAGATCATAAAACACTAGAGGTCGCTGTTCCTCTTCTGAGTTTGCAGGCTCTTCCCTAGGCCCTGTTGTTTCCCCTGCTAATACTGACAAGGGAAACTCAGGAGAATCCTCACCCTTAGAAGATTCCTTTGTAGAACCTTCAGGCTCTGAAGAACCACTTAATGGTGAAACTTAATGGTGAAACTGGGCAATCCCAGAGCTCCCAGAATTTTGGGAAATCCCTTCGTACAATGGCGTCATGTGTAGCTGGGGAAACAAACCCACCTGGTGACACAGGTTACCAAGAGAGGTTTTAAAGGATACCATAGTCACTGGATTCTCTTGAGTGTGCCCATGTACATTAATGACCACCATTTTTCTAGGGTGCAAGGTTTTTCCCACCCCCAGTTCAGTTTTTACCATGGTAACCAGACTTCCTGAATCCAACAATGCAACAACATTTTTACCATCTAAACACATTTTGGATAAAGGTTTCTCATTTCCCTTTACTGCAGTGCATGTAGTTGCAAATAGGGACTGTCGTCTCTCGAGTGTCCCCATGTACACTAATGACCACCATTTTTCTAGGGTGCAAGGTTTTTCCCACCCCCAGTTCAGTTTTTACCATGGTAACCAGACTTCCTGAATCCAACAATGCAACAACATTTTTACCATCTAAACACATTTTGGATAAAGGTTTCTTATTTCCCTTTACTGCAGTGCATGTAGTTGCAAATAGGGACTGTCGCCTCTCTGTAGGAAAGTCACAGTGCATTGGTTCATCAATAGCTGGGAAAACTGCCGCTACATGTCCCTCTTCCCGGCAGCTGTAACAAATTAACTTTCTAGTCACCCCATGTGGGATTGGTCTTCCAGGCCACTCTCGCCAGACATTAGAAGCAGTCCCAAAAATACCTTTAGTTTACTTTTTCACTCTCTCCACCCCCAACCCTTGGTGCAGTCTTACCCATAGCTGGGGATGGTCTGGTCTTGGGGTGCAAAGTCTGTGAGTCTTTGAGGGAAGACATCAGATTCTCAGTCGTTCGGTACCTTTCCACGAGGTCTACAAGTTTGTCTGCTGTTTCCAGATCTCCATAGCTCACCCATTTCTGCAAGGTGGGGGGCGAGAACTCAGAAATTTGTCCATGACCACCCACTCTACAATTTTTGGTCCAGACAGAGTTTCTGGCTGCAGCCATTTCCTGGTCAAGTGGATGAGGTCATACATTTGTGACCGGGGTGGCTTTCCCAGCCAATAACTCCAATTGTGGACACACTGAGCATGGACAGCCAGGGTTACACCCTGTTGTGTCAATATTTCTGTTTTCAAACAATCAGTTCTTTGTATCTGCAGGCTCCAAGTCAAAATAAGCCTTTTGGGATGCTCCAGATAGTAGGGGGGCCACTAGTCCAGCCCATTGTTCTTTAGGCCAACTTTCTTTTTCCGCTGTTCTTTCAAACGTGGTCAAACACATCTCATCATCCACAGTCATTTTTGGCAACAGATGGCTTACCCGAAAAGTCGGTATGTTAACGGTATGACTCCCAGCCTCTGTCTGCTGCCTCTGTTGAAGCTGTTTTATGATGGCCTCAATTTGCTGCTGGTGTCTCTGTTCCTGCTGTGTCAGCAATTCCATAAGGCGGGCCTCCACTGGTCTAGGGCTTGCTGCTGGGCTGCTATGCTCTGTTGGTGAGCTGCAAGGCTCTGTTGGTGAGTTTTTTGTTGGGCTGCAAGGCTCTGCTGAAAACCTGCATTTGCCTGCTGTTGATTTGCATTTGAGAGAGCCACCTGTCTCAGTATCTCCTCCATGCTGGCCTTACTTCACCTGCCCGCAATCCTCCACCATCTGTGAGTGATTAGCTCAGTAGCGGGGTGTACAGGACCCCTATGGATGGGTCACACAGCACATTAAAGTAGGCACGGACAGACAGCAGGATTTTTGTGAAAGCAAAAACTGTGGTTTATTTACACGTCTGAGGTTACAAAGTGCAGGCATCAAAACAGGTAAAATAAAACGAGACATAAAATAAACCCTTGCCACTTTAGGCATCTAAATACAAAGACACAGGAACCTGACTACTTGTTCTGCCACAGCCTACCGCTGCCCAGACAGTTGGTGGTCACACAGAAATAAACAGAGGCTTTTAGTCACAGAGACTTAATCTCACCATTCAGAAGTATTGCTGCTCCCCAGTCTGCAATGCACAGAGATCTGTTTCCAGGGTGGAGCCCCTTGTTGCAACCTTTGAATTTTATAGAGCCCTGAATGCTTTATCTGTTACACCTGAGCTTGTTAACCCTCATTGTGCCCAGACAGGCTCACTCCAAAGCACAAACACAAAAGCAATCAGTGTACAGCATAAACCTCGGACAAATATATCTCCTATGCTGGACACAATCCATAGAATTTCCTGGCTTTCTGTCATAGAGGTATAGATGAGTTTGTGCCATAGTAATATGGTATTCCATTATCCGCTAATCTATTAGCACAGTCTTTGATTGACAATTCTTAAATACTGTATAAGACGTTCTAAAAGGGTGAACAGAAGGTAATGCATGGCGCTGGGATTGGTCACGTTTGAAGTGGGGAGAGGGAATAAGTGCTGAATTGCATCACTCAATAAAAATCCTATTCATGCCTCTTTTTATAAAACTGAATGTTTAGTATTTAAGACTATGAGGGAAGTAGAGAACCCAAACCTCTGAAGTCTTTGAAAGTTTGCTCTTGACTGGCCACACTGCCTTCTTTGATGCAAATTATTCATATTTTTGATTACCAAGCACTGTATGTAATTATCATACTGTCCAACAAACCTATTTTAACATTGCCCTCATGTTAATTGGCCTCTTCCATAACTAACTTTTAAAAGTTTGCAATGGCTGACAATTTTACTTTTTGTTAAGGAAATTGTAAATTCTGTGTAAAATTGTATTGTAATTTGGTTTTCCTATGTATTGCACACTGCACTCTTTATGCACAAGGCACTAATAATATTTTCATTACATGTTTGCATTATTTTGAGTCCTGATTAGAATTAGCCTGCCTGTGTTATGCCCCTTGTTACCATACAAGTACAATTGTAATATTAATATGATACGTAATCATGTGTATAAAACCTTCAATGACGTCAAATAAAACAGAACAGTTATTTTGGAAATATGCTGAGTGTATCTTTTGTGTCTGTTCCCTACTGCAGTTATTATTTAATTTGGAACCACTAATTAATATAAGGATGTGAAGTGCCTATCTATACAATTTCCAGAACAGTTGGTGAGCTTTGTCTAGGAGGGGATTTACAGGTGACCCTGAGAATCCGAAACAAGGAGCTTGAGACGATCCAGGAATTTCTGATAATCAGACGGCTAGAGTTATCAGACTTCCTTGATCGGTAAGGCATTTTTGGGACAAAGGGTACCTATTTTACTCCCCTTAATTGAACGATATTGAATGATGGTTATATGTTATGTTGTCACTGTCTACTGTCCATCAGAGTGTTATAGATAAGAAAGGGAAGAATAGTGCTGCTAACAGGTTATATGAAGCACACATCTGCTGTAATAGTAGTTTAGAGGCAAGAATGTATAGGCACAAGTAAAGAAGAGAAAAAGACTGGCCAGTCATTATGAGCATTAAATTAAGTAAGGGAATGAAGGGTAAGAGACCCTCAAAAATGCCCAGCACAAGAGGAGCACTATAAAATATACGAACCAAAGGTACTAAACCCCTAAATAAAAGATTAAAGTGGGCAAGGATCAACAATGGGTAACAGGGTTACCAAAGTCTGCAGGGACTAAGATTCATGCAGATTAAACAGCTATAGGAACAGCTATCTATGCCAGCAGGATGGATCGAGGTTACCAGACAAATTAACACTAGACATAAAGGGAATTTTTGATGTTAAGCTGTGTGATGAATTTAGAGTCAGGCACTACAATTAGTAAATTCTGTCAATTTTGTTTATTGGAGTTTAACAGTATACAAAAAAATAAATGCAATAGAAGAACAAGAGATAATACATCTGAACATAAGATAGGCGTGGGACTCCATACAATAACAAGTACATATTATATTTCATACAAAATAAAGTTTAATTAGTTATTCAAAAATTCTCATCAGTAAGGAAGAGAGAATCATAGCAATTAATGAACAGTGAAAATTGATTAAAGTCACTTACAGTTATTGTAGAAATCATTTAAGGGCATATAACTCAAGAAAATAGTTGATATTGTTGTATCTTAAACTGGAGTCTAAGTAAAAATTGTTGTAAAATTATGAAAAGTAGACTGAGGTTCTGCGCTTAGAGCTAGAAGAAGAAAGCAAGGAAAAGGAATGAAATGAAAGGATAGGAAAGGAGAGAAAAAAGAAGAGCAGAATAGTATATATATAGAGAGAAGAAATATGGAGAAGAAGAGAAATTCCCGGGATGAAGCATGGCAGGAGGCTAAAATGTTTAATGGCGGTTACCGTATATGGGTGAAATTTACCAAGGCATCAGCAGGGAGTCATCAAAATTGGAAGGTAAGAAATGGGTCACCGAAGGGAGCCATATTTTTTGGAAATGACATATTTTGTCTTGAGCAATAGCATCTGTCTTGGCATGAATCATGCTTGATTTATTCTATGCTTAGTTTCGGATATTGCTAGATTTGGTGAATTCCAGGCTTTAGTAATTGTTTGTTTTGCCGCTGTTGTTACTTGTAGAAGAAATTTAAACTGATTACATGTAAGATTTGCCAGTTTCAGATTTAAAAGCACTATAGATGGATCCGGAGAGATAGTTACAGCAAATAGTGTAGAAATCATGAAAAACACATTTTCCCAAAACCTTTGAACTATTTGACAGTACCACCATATATGTAGATGTTAACCAGGTTCTGCACAGCCTCAAAAACAAAACGGAGAAGAATTGTGGGAAAACTTCGCAATTCTGGTAGGTAGCAGGTACCAGCGCATTAGTACTTTATAGTTGCTCTCTATTGCAATAACATTTTGTGAGGAAGATTTAGTAGTATTCCATATCATGTCCCAACGTAATTCCAAATTGTTAATTAAACCACCCGGGTTAAAACCCTACTCCCGTCATCCCTTGTTGAAGATATCGGAAAGGTACCCCCGGAGGGTTTGGGATTTTCAAAGGCAGACCGATTATAAACAAAAGTTTTTTTATATAAAATATACAAATTTATTGTTATACATTAAAAAATGGTACAGTCACCAAAAGGTGAGCATGACACAAATTTATACCACATAAACAGAACACAGTTGTTACAGTTGGCGAGAGATAATAGACGTTACAATTCTCCGGAGTCCGACGCGTTTCAGGATACACCTCTCTTCAGGGGCCGTATTGGAGAAATGTATTATATACTGCAATGTAATACAACAAGTGTTTTAGACAATATTCAAAATTACAGCAAGTGCAAAAGACATCACAGGAATATTTGACAGTGGGTACCTTGGGGTAACGTCACCATGTTTATGTAAGCGAAGCATAGGACCATATAAGCCCTGTTGATAGGAAATCACCAATGATCAACCCAGCAAAGAACCAGGTGGTCATAAGAATACCGCTGCCACCACCTCGCCTCCACGGTCACCACCTCGCCTCAAATTTCACCAGATCAGGTGTCAGAGAGTCCACCATTGAAGCTGTGGTTCAAGGTGCCAATGATGCATCTGACAATAACTGTCAGGATGACCAAAAAGAAATCTGAAACATGATAACAAAAAATAATAAAAATATAGTTTGTAAAACCACCATTTTTTTCCACAACACCAACTCATCCCCCTCCAAACTAAATATCGCGGGAAGAGTGGGGGAGGTATATAGAGAGTGGAATTGCAAGTAATGTCCAAACTCACTATTGGTATGAATCCCCATGTCAAAACCTCTTTAATGAGGTGGGAGAAAGGGGGAAGAGAGGATGGTCATTGCCAAGTGACACCCTCTCATATTTATGTAAAGATAATATAACAGATACGTAAAGGGCATGGAAGATGTTTAACGTGGGAAGACCATGTAGACAGCGGTAACCCACAGATCTGAAAATGACTTCAAAGCAAAGCACTAATGGACCACAGCATGGCCACAAACATAAACATGCGTTTAATTAAATCAATATAGAGCCAAAACAGTTTTCTATATCTCACAATGTTTGTTTCTATGGTTATCCTGTGTCAAACAGGGTTGCGGCAAGTGACTAAAGCTCATGGAGTAGGATGTCCCACATACCAGGCAAAAGACAAGCGTCCTCCCGGCGTTATTTGTGTCGAGTGGTAGAGCGCACTCAATCACACTGGTGCATGCCGTTAAAAGGATGCCAGCGCATGCGCAGAAGGACCGAAGGCGCAGGAAAGACCCATGCACCGCATTAAAGGCCATCCACTGACCCGGGATCCCCAACCAAACCGCCCTCCAAGGACCATAGGGAGGACCGGGGGGCTGGGTGCGCCGGGTGGGGGCCGTGAAGGCAAAAGGAAGCGGCAGCAGACTCGGTAAGACCATACAAACAAGTTGAATTGTTTGACAAACCACATCACATGTTACAGCAAAGACACATACAGTTTCAGAATACATTCCATACTGGCATCTAATATCTCAAGACGTGAATTGAATAATTAACAAATAACAGATGAAAGAAACCAATAAAATAACAAACCCAAATTGATGAGATAACCCTCAGCCTTCCGATATTCCCACCTTGAGGTAGAATAACCACTCTGAGGCATCTGACAACCTAACACTGTGCTATAGGGTCTAATATGCCCAAAGTAAGTAAGGAAAAAGGGGGCACCGACACATAGAGAGGGTATGGCCCAAGCCACACTATGATTACCAAAATTATTCCTTTTCACACCCCTCAGAGGAAAAACCCTTCAGGTTTTAACCATCCGATAAGGGAGGAAATATTGTTATTATGTCCAATGAGCAATATAACTGTATGTGTAAAACATTTTTACAAAATCAAGCATGGTATAGGCCCATTTCACATAGTCTGATCGAAAAACATTATAACAAATTTTATACCCTTGTAGATGACACCTTTGCTCGAGGCGCCATTGACAAGGATACTTGGGCTTATATACGTACTGAACATACGAAAATTCACACCTTTTATAGTTACATAAAAACATGTTGGCTCCTCCAGGGAGACCCATTATCTCAGGTAATGGATCTATAACTGAAAATCTCAGTAAGTTCATTGATGCATACCTAAGACCACATGTTGTGAGTTTACCCTCATATACAAAGGATACTATCCATTTATTACAACAGATTGAGGGCATACATCTTTCCCCACAGGCTCTTCTAGTGGCGATAGATGTGGAAGCCCTCTATAGCTCCATCCCACATCACCTGGGGTTGGCGGCTATAAAACACGTCTTGTCACAATCACACAAGGATGATAAAAAGCTTCACAATTTTATTATTGATGCACTGAAATTCGTACTTGAACACAATTCCTTCTTGTTTGACGGGGCCTTTTTCCTCCGGGTACAGGGGGTGGCAATGGGCACAAACTGTGCGCCGTCCTACGCCAACCTTTACCTGGGGGAATGGGAACGGACCCTCTTTTCTGATGATACCCTCATACCATTCATTAGCCATATAACATCTTGGCACAGATATATAGATGATATTCTATTATTTTGGGAGGGCGATGTGGCGACTTTGGATGCATTTATGCTCGCACTGAACAAGAATGACTTCAATCGCGCTTTCACTATGTTACAGAGCAATTCTCTCATTACATTTTTGGATCTCACAATCCAAAAAAATCAGGATGGTAGTTTATCCACAGGCCTCTTCAGAAAAGCCACTGCTGGCAATACCATATTAAATGCCACCAGTGCACATCCTACGCCTTTAGTGAGGTCTATCCCTTATAGCCAGTATCTTCGCCTTCGAAGGAATTGCTCGGACGAGAGGTCCTTCTTGGCGGAGGCATGGGCGCTAAGGGAGCGACTTCTGAGGCGTGGTTACTCCCACAAATGCCTCAAACGGGCCTTTAAGAAAGCGACAAACAAAAACCGCGATAACTTGTTATTTGCGAAAAAAGAACAAGTGGGGGACCCACAGCACACTCGCATAGTCACACGTTACAGCGACCAACATCATAAGATCAGACAGATCATAGAAAAACACTGGCATCTCTTACTTGTCGATCCTTCCCTCAGATCTTGTATTTCACAAACTCCTGCAATCACATATCGAAGAGCGAGATCTCTAAAAGACAACTTTGTTTCAAGTGAATATACTGGGTCGTTCAGAACAGACCCATGTATGCGTCATGGCACCTTTACCTGTGGTGGATGTCAATATTGCCGCTTTATGGATACTCGAAAAAATTTATATCTTCCCAATGGGCAAAAATATACCCCCAGACATTATGCAAACTGTAGAACCCCTGGGGTTATCTACTTACTTACTTGCCAATGTGGTAGTTTCTATGTTGGCAAGACGAAGCTTGAGTTTCATAAAAGGGCATATCGACATATACAGAGCATGGCCTCTGCCAATCCAGATCTCCCTCTGGGCAGACATGTCAGAGTACAACACGCTGGCCAGTGTCCCAGAATCCAGTTCCTCATTCTTGATCGGGTTCATCCCAGTTCAAGAGGAGGAGACTGGAACAAATTACTCTTGCAAAAAGAGACCTGGAGGATTGAGAAACTGGGGTCTATTTTTCCCCCAGGTTTAAACAATCAACTTAGTTTCTGCCCCTTCCTGGAGGGTTTTTCCTCTGGGGGTGTGAAAAGGAATAATTTTGGTAATCATAGTGTGGCTTGGGCCATACCCTCTCTACGTGTCGGTGCCCCCTTTTTCCTTTCTTACTTTGGGCATATTAGACCCCTATAGCACAGTGTTAGGTTGTCAGATGCCTCAGAGTGGTTATTCTACCTCAAGGTGGAAGTATCGGAAGGCTGAGGGTTATCTCATCAATTTGGGTTTGTTGTTTTATTGGTTTCTTTTATCTGTTATTTGTTAATTATTCAATTCACGTCTTGAGATATTAGATGCCAGTATGGAATGTATTCTGAAACTGTATGTATCTTTGCTGTAACACGTGATGTGGCTTGTCAAACAATTCAACTTGTCTGTATGGTCTCATCGAGTCTGCTGCCGCTTCCTTTTGCCTTCACAGTCCCCACCCGGCGCACCCAGCCCCCCGGTCCTCCCCATGGTCCTTGGGGGGCGGTTTGGTTGGAGATCCCCGGGTCAGTGGATGGCCTTTAATGTGGTGCATGGGCCTTTCCCTGTCCCGGGATTGCCACCTTGAGTCGGTGGAGTGGGCGTGCGGGACCTCTTTGGGTGATACCATGCGGGGGGGCCGCGCACGCCCACTTCGGGAGTCTCGCCCCATCAGGTTGGGTTGTCTGAGTATTACCCCTCCCACCACACGTTGTACCTGTTGCCGGGCACGCTTTCATTGCCACTGCGTTTTTTGATGAGGTCATTGCGCCTTCGGTCCTTCTGCGCATGCGCTGGCGTCCTTTTAACGGTGTGCGCCAGTGTGATTGAGTGCGCTCTACCACTCGACACACATAATGCCGGGAGGACGCTTGTCTTTTGCCTGGTATGTGGGGCATCCTACTCCATGAGCTTTAGTCACTTGCCGCAACCCTGTTTGACACAGGATAACCTTAGAAACAAACATTGTGAGATATAGAAAACTGTTTTGGCTCTATATTGATTTAACCACCTCCCACCCGCGCTATAGCCGAATGACGGCTACAGCGTGGCTCTAAAATGTCGGGAGGACGTCAATAGACGTCCTCCCAGTTGGCTTGTGCTGGGCGCGCTCCCACGGGCGCGAACGGCGCGCGCACGTGCTGCCGCACACTGCGGGAGCGTGCGCGCGGGTCGGGCGGACCCGATGTCCGCTGGAGACCCGCAATCTCCTTTCAGATAGGAGGAACGGGGAACCGCCGAAGTAAACACGGCGGTTCCCCGTTCTGTGACAGAGGACATGACAGATCTACTGATCCCTGTCACTGGGATCAGTTAGATCTGTTATGTCCCGACCAGCCCCACCCCCCCACAGTTAGAATACACCCAGGGAACTTTGTTAACCCCTTCACTGCCCAGTGTCTTGCCCCTTGGCGGCACAAATGAAGCCGCCAAGGGGCAAGGAGGATAGACTTTCCTCTAACGCCCAGAGGTCGCCTGTAGCCCAGGCGGGCTGGGCGCGCGTGCGAGGGCGTCACACGCCGTCGTGCACGCGCGCGGCAAGCGCGGGCACCCTCGCGCGGGTCGTGTTCGGTTGACCCTCCTGCAGATAACTGCAGGAGGGCTGTAAAATCTCGGTGCGACATCGGCAGTAAGCCGATATCGCGCCCACCCTCCACCAATTTAGTTATATCTCGGTTTTGTCAAAAGATATAGAGTGTTACAAA
>BLSH010347747.1:1692625-1710352 GCA_018402905.1 Glandirana rugosa
AAATCCTTTAGGAAGGAAACTATTTAATTGTGCAAAGCTTGTATATACGTTTGTACTAGGGGTATGCTTTCCTGAATAAAGTAAAGAGATACGGGTTGAGTAGTGTTGACAACTAAATTAATAAATTTGTATATTTTATATAAAAAAACTTTTGTTTATAATTGGTCTGCCTTTGAAAATCCCAAACCCTCCAGGGGGGACCTTTCCGATAACAACGTAATTCCAAGATCGCACTCCCACTTAGTCACATATGAAGGCGACTTTAAATCAACAGTTGTGATGAGTTGGGCATAGAGAAATGAAATAAGTCCTTTCGTATGGGGATCATGTTTGCATATATGTTCGAAACGTGTTAATTTATCAAAGGAAGGATTTCCTAAAACGTAGGGTATGTAAAAGTTTTTAATTTGAAGAAATCAAAAAAGTTTGGAAGACTATGACTTTTACAAAGATCAGGAAATGCTGCAAAGGAGGAGGAAGATGTTAAATCATGTAGTCGGGTTAAGTTGGAGGAAACCCATGCTTTAAAGGAGTTAGGAAAAGTCCAGACTGGATAAAAAAGAGTATTTTTGATAAATGATAGGAGTGGTATATGTGGAGATTGTAAGCCAAAATCTGTTTTATATTTGTTCCAAATGTTAAGAGTATGTTTAGTTACCGGATTAATGAGCTTCTTCCGATCTACAGGGCGTAACCAAATTAAATTGGATACAGTCAATGGGTTACAATCTACTGATTCATTGGTAGCATGGTATTTAGTTAATGGTGCTAAAATAGCTGCATGATAGTAAGAGAACAGATTAGGGAATCCGAGGCCACCTTTTGTCTTTAGAAGGTAAAGAGTATGTTTAGGTATTCGAGGTTTTATAGAACCCCAAACAAATTTTTCCATTTTAGTTTGTAGTAGTCTTAAATAATATGTTGGAACAGAGATGGGCATGTAAGGAATAGTCTCTTCAGCGGGTGGCGCTGTGGCTTGGGGATCCATGGGCTGCAGTTCCAGTGTCTACCAGCGGGTGTCAGTAAAGGTCTCATCAGGTGGTGGCACTGTGGCTCCTGGATCCATGGGCTGCAGTTCCAGTGTCCACCAGCGGATGTCTCCCAGTAATCAGAGGCTCATTAGTGACCACCTGACGCTCGTTACAGGAAGGATATTTAAACCCTGTTTACCATATGCTTAGTGCCTTGGTGTTTGTCCTCCATGTGCCTCTGTATCCCGAATCCTGAACCCTGTATCTGTAATCCTGAATGCTGTTCCTGGAATCCTGAATCCGGTATCTGCTATCCTGATTGCTGTATCTGGAATCCCGAATCCTGTATCTGGAATCCTTAATCCTGTATCCTGAACCCTGAATCCGCTCCTGGACTCCTGTCTGCAGCCTGATCCTGTCTCACTGGCTTTCCCATCATCTGTTCCTGGTTTCTGCCTTATCTTGCTCCCTGCCCCCTGTGATTGATCTCCCGTGCATGACCCTGGCCTGGCTACATTTATGGTTTGGACATTTCCCTATACCTGTTTTAGCAGTTTTCACTATTTCTGTTGCTGTGGTTGTTTACACTGTTTATTATATTAGATGTGCGTTTGGACCACCATTTTACTTATATCCTTAATAAATCACTTTATTCACTTTACGTTGTGTCTGGTATTCTCTGTGCAGTTCACACATTTCTGGCCACACCAGTTCCTGACATAACACCAAGGCCAGTCCTGACCAGAAGTGACTGCACAGGGAAGCCATCTTGGTTTTGGTGGCAACATGCAAACGGAGGAGGTTGTTTATTTTTCTCTGCTGGTGACAGAGGATCATGATTATTGCCGCAAAACGTTGAAGGAGTGGACTAGGGATCAGGTTTTGGAATGTATACATCTGGCTCATGTCCTAGTTGATCAGGGCAGTATTTTGTTCAGTGATGTTCAGCCTTTGATTCAAGTGTGTGCAGAGTTGGCTTTGTCCAGCATTCCTAAGGGCAGTGATGATTTTTCCCCTCCCTTCAGCAAGGCTTAAGTAGAATCGCTGGTATGGTTACTCAAAGATGACTCAGCTTATTTCTTTGAGCATTATTCAGCATGCCCTCGACAGGTGTTAATAGAGTGCATAAATGAGTGCAGGCTCTTGTCAGACAGGCCGTATGTACACTGAATTTTGTTCAACCTATACTACAGGCATGGTCAGATATATTGCATTCAACCCCAGTCAGCTTGCACCAACCAAATCCTGCCACTAGAGACCTACCTGCTCAAAGTTCCTTCTCTCCTTCAACTACAGCAGTGGTTCTCAACTCCTGTCCTCGGGACCCACAAACAGGCCAGATTTTAAGTATTACCTTGGGGAGATGCAGACTAGAATACTGCAATCACTGAGCAGCAAATGATATCACCTGTGATGTATTTCAGTTATCCTGCAAACCTGGCCTGTTAGTGGGTCCCGTGGACAGGAGTTGAGAGCCACTGAACTACAGCAACCACAGTCACAGGTCAATATACTCTGCTACCTGCCAAGTATCGGTACCCCATTTCCACCTGCTGTACCTACCATGCCTTTAACCCACCTACCTCTTCTGTCAACAATTCCATGAAAACCCCCCTTATTGACCACTCCCTCCTTACCATACGCCAGCCATACTCTTCCATCAGCTACACCCCCCATTTACAGCCCTGCAGTCACTTACAGAACTCCAGTGGTAAAACCTAAGAAGAAACTGAAGTTTTTCCCAACCTGCACTATCCAGCCTGTATCCAATACTGCCTCCACACCAGCCAATGTACCCCAGTCTGTCTCCACACTGACCAATCTGCTCCAATCTGCCTCCATACCAGCTGATCTGTTCCAGCCTGCCTCCACACCAGCCAATCTGCCCCAGTCTACCTTCACGATTGCTGATAAGGTTTGGCCTGCTTCCAACAGACCTAAACATGCTGTCCAACCTGCTGATTCTGTGCCTGCTGTTCCGGTGCCCACTGTCCAGCCTGCTGATCCTGTCCCCGCTGTCCGGCCTGCTGATCCTGTGCCCGCCGACCAGTCTGACGACCCAGTGCCCACTGTCCAGTCTGACATACCAGTGCCCACTGCCCAGTCTGACGATCCAGTGCCCGCTGTCCAGTCTGCTGATTCAGTGCCCACTGTCCAGTCTGATGTTCCAGTGCCTGCTGTCTAGTCTGACGATCCAGTGCCCACTGTCCAGTCTGACGATCTAGTGCCCACTGTCCAGTCTGATGTTCCAGCGCCCGCTGTCCAGTCTGATGATCCAGTGCCCGCTTTCCAGTCTGATGTTCCAGTGCCTGCTGTCCAGTCCGATGATCCTGTACCTGCTGTCCAGTCCGATGTTCCGGTACCCGCTGTCCAGTCTGATGTTCTAGTGCCTGCTGTCCCATCCGATGATCCTTTGCCCGCTGTCCAGTCTCACGATCCAGTGCCCACTGTCCAGTCTGATGAGCCAGTGCCCATGGTCCAGTCTGATGTTCCAGTGCCCACTGTCCAGTCTGATGTTCCAGTACCTGCTGTCCAGTCCGATGATCCCGTGCCTGCTGTCCAGTCTGATGTTCCAGTGCCTGCTGTCCAGTCCGATGATCCCGTGCCCGCTGTCCAGTCTGACGATCCAGTGCCCGCTGTCCAGTCTGACAATCCAGTGCCCACTGTCCAGTCTGATGTTCCAGTAACTGCTGTCCAGTCCGATGATCCCATGCCCGCTGTCCAGTCTGATGTTCCAGTGCCTGCTGTCCAGTCCGCTGATCCTGTGCCCGCTGTCCAGTCTGACGATCCAGTGCCCGCTGTCCAGTCTGACTATCCAGTGCCCACTGTCCAGTCTGATGTTCCAGTGCCTGCTGTCCAGTCTGATGATCCCGTGCCCGCTGTCCAGTCTGATGTTCCAGTGCCCGCTGTCCAGTCTGATGATCCAGTGTCCACTGTCCAGTATGATGTTCCAGTGCCCGCTGTCCAGTCTGATGATCCAGTGCCCACTGTCCAGTCTGATGATCCAGTGCCCGCTGTCCAGTCTGATGTTCCAGTGCCCGCTGTCCAGTCTGACGATCCAGTGCCCGCTGTCCAGTCTGACGATCTAGTGCCCGCTGTCCAGTCTGACGATCCGGTGCCTGCTGTCCAGTCTGATGTTTCGGTGCCTGCTGTCCAGTCTGATGTTCCGGTGCCTGCTATCCAGTCTGATGATCCAGTGCCTGCTGTTCAGTCTGATGTTCCAGTGCCTGCTGCCCAGTCTATCGATCCTGTGCCTACTGTCCAGTCTGACGATCCAGTGCCCGCTCTCCAGTCTGATGATCTGGTGCCCACTGCCCAGTCTGATGTTCTGGTGCCCGCTGTCCAGTCTGATGATCTGGTACCCGCTGTCCAGTCCGATGTTCCAGTACCCACTGTCCAGTCTGATGTTCTAGTGCCTACTGTCCCATCTGATGATCCTGTACCCACTGTTCAGTCTGGTGATCCAGTGCCCGCTGTCAAGTCTGGCGATCCGGTGCCCACTGTCCAGTCTGACGATCCAGTGCCCGCTGTCCAGTCTGGCGATCCGGTGCCCACTGTCCAGTCTGACGATCCAGTGCCTGCCATCCAGTCTGATGATCCTTTGCCCGCTGTTCGGTCTGATGTTCCAGTGCCCTATGTCCAGTCTGATGATCCGGTGTCCATTGACCAGTCTGATAATCCAGAATCCGCTGTCCAGCCTGATGTCCCAGTACCCGCAGTCCAGTCTGATGTTCCGGTGCTCACCGACCAGTCTGACGATCCGGTGCCCGCTGTCCAGTCTGATGTGCTTCTGCCCGCTGCTCAGCCTGATCAGTTGGATGGTGGTGTAAAGGCTGAGCGTTCACCTGTTAATGGTTCGGAAAGCTCTGAACCTTCATGTGACTTATATGGGTTGTCTACTTGGCCTAAGATTCAGCTGACGGTTGCCTCGGTAGAGTCCCTCTGGCAGTGTGTTGCTCCTATGGCGCCTGAGCCTGGTGGTCTAGACATAACATGGATGACTAATGGCTGCATTTGCCTTCATTACCCTTGTCGTGGTAAACTCCTAGGGAATGGCGGAGTGCGATCTGTGCCCTGCCATGATCTGGGAGCGACTGCCACAGCTTTGGGTGTACTAGGGGACCCAGGTTGGGTAACCGGTGCCTCGGAGAGGCCTAATGTGTTCTTGATGCGCAGTGCAAGTCCTAGAGACCAGACAAGCTATTCAGTCATGACAGGACACATCGGTGCCTGTATTCCAGTACTGTCACATGACCCCAGGGCTAAATTTGAAGAGAACCCGTGTGACCCCAGTGTTGGGTAATCTACTGTGCTGAGGGACTCAAAGCTGTGAATGTGTTACATTCCAGGGAATTCGGCCAGCAGGACACCCAGCCAGTCATCTGACCCCGGCAGTGGGACACTTAGCCAGTTGCATGATCCAGGTGGGGGGACACGTTACCTTCCGATGGATCTTGGCAGTGGGGCATCTTGCTGGAGACCCAGGGCTTCTTCAGTTTTCAAGGAACTTCTTCAGTGGACTCATGAAGCAGAGGACTTTTTCTTGTGGACTAGATCCCCTATGGCTGTTTGGAGCATCCTGAGGCCGCTCCTTAAAGGGGGTACTGTTAGAAATAGTCACTCCAGCAGGTGGCGCTGTGGCTTGGGGATCCATGGGCTGCAGTTCCAGTGTCTACCAACGGGTGTCAGCAAAGGTCTCATCTGGTGGTGGCACTGTGGCTCCTGGATCCATGGGCTGCAGTTCCAGTGTCCACCAGCGGATGTCTCCAAGTAATCAGAGGCTCATGAGTACTACCTGACAGGAAGGATATTTAAACCCTGTTTACCATATGCTTAGTGCCTTGGCGTTTGTCCTCTGTTTGTCCCCATGTGCCTCTGTATCCCGAATCCTGAACCCTGTATCTGTAATCCTGAATGCTGTTCCTGGAATCCTGATTCCGGTATCTGCCATCCTGAATGCTGTATCTGGAATCTCGAATCCTGTATCTGGAATCCTGAACCCTGTATCCTGAACCCTGAATCTGCTCCTGGACCCCTGCCTGCAGCCTGATCCTGTCTCACCGGCTTTCCCATCATCTGTTCCTGGTTTCTGCCTTACCTTGCTCCCTGCCCCCTCTGATTGATCTCCTGTGCATGACCCTGGCCTGGCTACATTTATGGTTTAGACATTTCCCTATACCTGTTTTAGCAGTTTTCACTATTTCTGTTGCTGTGGTTGTTTATACTGTTCATTATATTAGATGTGCGTTTGGATCACCATTTTACTTATATCCTTAATAAATCACTTTATTCACTTTACGTTGTGTCTGGTGTTCTCTGTGCAGTTCACACATTTCTGGTCACACCAGTTCCTGACAGGGCAAAACCCGAAAGAGATAGAGGATTTTAAGCAATATAGTCATTTTAATAACATTGATTCTGCCTTTCCAGGATAAAGCAAGAGAAGACCAGTGTGTAAATAGGTTATTAATTTGGCGTAACAAAGGGGGGAAATTTGCTGAAAAAAGGTCAGAGAGATTAGGTACGAGGTTAATACCTAGATAGGGAAGTTTGGTAGTAGATCATGAAAAAGGGAGAGATAATTGTGCTTGTTGCAATACTGGAGGAGGAAGGGAAATATTTAGTGCCTTAGATTTTTGGGGATTAACGATTAGTCCAGATATGTGAGCAAAGTGATCTAGCTTTTGAATAAGGTTGGGGCAGAAATATGCGGGGAAGACATAAAGATTAATATGTCATCAGCGAATAGACACATTTTATGCTGATGTCCAGCTAATTCAACACCTTTTATTGATGGGTCTAAGTGAATTGACTGAGCTAAAGGTTCGATAGGTAAAGCGAATAAAAGCGGGGGACAAAGGGCATACCTCTCTAGTCCCTCTATTAACGTTTAACTCATTTTATTTATAACCAGCATATTTTACATAGGCTTTGGGGTTATCATATAGTGATGAAATCCAGCTGAGGAAATGAGGACCAAATCCCCATTTTTGTAGGACATAACGTAGGTAAGGCCATGATACCGTATCAAATGCTTTTTTGATATCCAATGATATAAAGCAGAGCGGGATTTGTCTTTTCTTAGGAGAATGCATTAGTAGCATTGCCCTACGTATGTTGTCTCCCGCTTGGCGCTTTGGAATGAACCCAGCTTGGTCTCTATTAATTAAAGTACCTATTATATTATTTAGACGGGTTGCTAAAACTTTTGCTAGGAGTTTAATGTCTAAATTGAGTAAGGAGATAGGCCTAAAATTTGAACAAGATGTTTCATCAGGAATCATTGAAATAATTGCTGTTAAGGTTTCAGGTCTAAATGAGTGTCCATCAAGAAGGGAATTGAGAGCTTTTGTTAGGACTGGGGCAAGAATATGTGAAAATTTTTTGTAATATAAGGCTGAAAAGCCATCCTGACCAGGGTGCTTATTTAATTTAAGAGATTTAATAGCTAATAATAATTTGTCAGTAGTAATAGGAGATTCAAGATTGTCGCAGTGGAAGGAAATAGATGGGAGAGTGATATGAATGAGTCTGCTGTGGCCTGATCTAATTGATCTTGTTTCTTGTATAAGGAAGCAAGGTGTTTGTGAAAAGCTTTGAGAATTTTTACTGGATTACTAGAATATATATCCTGAGTTAGTTTCAGGCGAATTGGTTTGGAGGGGTGATTTAGCTTCTTAACCCCTTCCTTACCGGCGTATAGTAAAAATACGCCGGCAAGGCGCACTCAAAGCCCAACCCCGATCAGGGTAAAGAGCCAATGAAAGTCATCACTGCCCTGCTATATGCACAAGGATCCCCCCCAGAAAGCCCTCAGTCCGATTTGTGTCAGCAGACTGCATGAGCGTCCTTTTTTCTGAAAAGATCGGCAAACGGAAGAGGACGCCAAAAAAAAGTCGGGTGTGTAGCAAAAGAGGAGTTAGGAGAGACACTAGTTTCCATTGTCCCCAATGTCCTTCCCAACCTGGCCGTTTTCACGGAGAATGCTTCCGACGCTATCATACCCTTGTAAATTATTAGCCCATATTTCAAGTAGACTGCCATTTCTCCATTTTCAAATTCCTGTGCTGATTAGTTCCCTGTTGCCTCAACCAACCATGCCACTGCCTTCCATGTGAGCTGACCCTGGCCTGTTTATGGACTATGCCTCTGCCTGCCGTCTGCATTGTTTATCTCCCATGTTTCTGCCTTTCACGTGAACTGACCTTGGACTGTATCGACTATGCCTCTGCCTACCGTCTATTTCTGCCTTTTACCTGCACTGACCTTGGAATGTTGACCATGTTTTTGCCTGCCCCTTGGACTGATCTTTCCCCCTGCTACACAGGGGTCTCACATATGTGAGGGGCTCCAGAATGATGTTCTGATTTGAGAAAAACAGTTTTTGGTTTTTTTATTTGTTTTGTAATTTCCAGAACAGGGTCTGGAGGCTTCAAAGCAATTGGGTGGGAGAAGCCTCTACCCCTGTCCCCTTATCCCCATTCTTTCCTGAGGCCCTACGCTTGATGGTTCTGCCTGCTGCTTGGACAGATACTTTGGCTGTACTGACAATATCTCTGCCTGCACTGACCCAGGACTTTTTATGGACCATGTGTCTGCTGCCTGGACCAATACTTTGGCTGTACTGACCATATCTCTGCCTGCTGCCTGTACTATGGACAGTATTCCTGCCTGCTGCATGGACAATCCTTTCACTGCTGCCGACCACATCCCTGCCTGCTACCTGGACCAATGCTTTGGCTGTGCTGCTAATATCTCTACCTGTACTGACTATGGACAGTATTGCTGCCTGCTATCTGTTTTGCTGTCGCTGTCCACGTTCCTGCCTGCTGCCTGGACCGATGCTCTCCTCTGTGGGCCCCTGCACTACTAAACCACAGGTAATCTTTTCTTTACCCTTTGCTCAGCAGAATGTATTTTGGTTTTTAATTGGTATTACAGTACATGCTATGTGTTAGAAATATGAAGGGCTTTCAACAATGTAAGAGGTTGGCAGGAATTTATGTGTGTAATTTATGTCCCTAGAACACCTGGAGGTGCTACTTGGATGTTGGGCCTTTGTATGTGGCTAGTCTGTGTAAAAGTCTCACACATGTGGTATCGCCATACTCAGGAGTAGTAGCAGAATATGTTTTGGGGTGTCATTTTTTCTATGTACATGCTATGTGTTGGAAATATCTTATAAATGGACAGCTTTGTGTAAATAAAACGTGTTTTCATTTTTTTTTCACATTTTCCAAAAACTTGTGGAAAAAAAATGACATGTTGAAAAGACTCATTATGCCTCATAGAGTATACGTTGGGGTGTTAGCTTTCCAAAATGGGGTCATTTTGTGGGGAATTCCATTGTCCTGGTGCTCCAGGGCCTTCAAAAGTATAATAGGTGGTTGAGAAATGATATGTGTAATTTATGTTCGTAGAACGCCTAAAGGTGCTACTTCAATGTTGGGCCTGTGTATGTGGCCAGGCTGTGTAAAAGTCTCACACATGTGGTATCGCCATACCCAGGAGGAGTAGCAGAATGTGTTTTGGGGTGTCATTTTTGCTATGTACAAGCTATGTGCTGGAAATATCTTATAAATGGACAACTTTTTGTTAAAAAAATGCATTTTCACTTTTTTCCCACATTTTCCAAAAACTTCTGGAAAAAAATGAACCGTTCAAAAGACTCAATATGCCTCATAGATTATACGTTGGGGTGTTTGCTTTCCAAAATGGGGTCAGTTTGTGGGCAATGCCATTGACCTGGTGCTCCAGGGCCTTCAAAAATGTAATAGGTGGCTGAGAAATGAGATGTGTAATTTATGCTCACTTCAATGTTAGGCCTTTGTATGTGGCCAGGCTGTGTAAATGTCTCACACATGGGGTATCGCCATACTCAGGAGGAGTAGCAGAATGTGTTTTGGGGTGTCATTGCAATATGCTGTGTGTGAGAAATAACTTGTTGTTATAACAAATTTGTGTAAAAAAAAAATTCTTCATTTTGGAAAGAATTTTGGGAAAAAAATTACAACTTCAAAAAACTCACCATGCCTCTTACTAAAAACCTTGGAATGTCTATATTCCAAAAATGGGTCATTTGGGGGGTATTTGTACTTTCCTGGCTTGCTAGGGTCTCAAGAAATGAGATAGGTGGTCAGTACATCAGGTGTGATCAATTTTCAATGATATGCACCATAGCTTGCAGACTCTATAACTTTCACAGAGAATAAATAATATACACTAATTTGGGTTATTTTTAGCAAAGATATGTAGCGGTATAAATTATGGCCCAAATTTATGAAGAAAAATTACTTTTTTGTAAAATTTTTCAAAACAAACTAAAAAAAAGTGTTTTTTTTTCAAAATGTTCGCTACTTTTTTGCTTATATTGAAAAAAATAAAAAACCCAGCAGTGATTGTATACCACCAAAAGAAAGCTCTATTTGTGAGAAAAAAATGATAAAAATTGTTTTTGGGTACAGTGTAGCATGACTGAGTAATTGTCATTTAAAGTGTGAGAGCGCTGAAAGCTGAAAATTGGTCTGGGAAGGAAGTGGGTGTAAGTGTCCTGTATGGAAGTGGTTAAGAGCTTGTGCTAGGAGTGTAGTTGGTTTATTGGCTTTAGAATAAAACAAATGTCTTGCTTTATTTAGGCATTTTTCAGCAGAATCCGAAAGAAAAAGTCAAGACGTGCTTTATCTAATTGCAATTAGGTCCTGGAGGTGGGATTTGTTTGGAAGAGCGTAGGAGAAGAATTAAATTCTAATTCTAGTGTTTGCTGTAATAAGTGTCTTTCTTTTTTGAGAAAAGAAGCCTGGCAAATACAAATCCCACGGAGGACAAGTTTATGCGCTTCCCAGAGTGTTAATGGAGAAACATCAGTAGTCGTATTAGTACTCAAATAATCTTTCAATCCCATTTCTAGATCTGCAGAATGTGATGGATGGGATAGAATTGTGTCATTAATATGCCACGTAGGATCACGTACTGCACAATGATCTGTCCATGTAAAAGGGACAACAGATGAGGAAAGTAGTTCAGGGGTTAAACCTATATTGATTAAAATATGATCTATTCGAGAAAATGTTTTATGGGGATGAGAATAGAAGGTGTATTGACGCTTTGCAGGATTTGTTTCTTGAGTCTAATAAAGAATATTGTTGAAGTAGTTGATGAAATGTGTGAGCCCGAGTAGTGGAGGCAGTAGGGTTTGGAGATTTGTCCGAAAAGGGATAAAGGAGTTGATTTGAGTTTCCACATATTAAAAGTGTGCCCAGTTTATGAGTGTCAACCACCTGGAATAAGTGGGAAAGGAAGGACGTTGGAGACGTTTGGAGCATAATAGGATACTCTTGTGACTGGAGAGTCAGACAAATGTCCTGTAAGTATGAGGTATTGCCCTTCTGGGTCTTTGATCTCAGTTTGAAGAGAAAAAGGCATAGTGTGATGGAATGCTACCAATACTCCACGTTGTTTAGTGTTGGCTGAGGCTTTAAAAACCTGGGGGTAGGAGGAGCCAAAATATGTGGGGGTTGTTGATTTTGTAAAATGGGTCTCTTGGAGACATACAATATGGGATTTTGATGATGCCAACGATCGAAAAACTTTAGTATGCTTTTGCGGTATATTAAGGCCCTGTACATTGTACAATAGAAAAAGAGACAGAAGTCGAGAGCATATTATCAGTTAATATCAAACTCATTCAATCAAAAGAGAAAGACTCGGCGTGCTGGATGAGCAAAAGCACAAATCCAGAGGCCAAATATCTATCCAGGAAGGTCCCCTAACAAAAAAAGAAAGAGGGGTTAAGAGGAGTTTCCTAGGATAGAAAAGTGGAGAGAGCAGTGACTGTCTCTCGAGACCACAACAGCCATAATTTGTAAATGCAAAAATAAAGTATAGTGACACCCAAACTATTCAATAACATGTTATAAACATAGGAAAGTAGAAGGGGGAGGGAGAGAAAGAAGGGGGCTTATTAAGAGGATTATGTACATAAAACATAGGTAGCATACTTTCTCCTATATGTTAGGTAAAGGGAGAAATATAGTTCCAATAATACTGGTTATAATCAAGATCTAATCGAATACTAAGAAAGTCTGAATAGAAGTGGCGATACCAGCAGGTAATAATGTATCCAAAAGAAGTTATAAGAGAATAAGTAAATAAATAACAGCAAATGGCAAGTTGTTTCTGAGATTCAGAATCAGGGGATTAAAGAAAGTAAGGCAGGCCATACATGTTCAATCCTCTTGTACAATCCTCCCATATATCTACCACAAACCATATAATATGAGGTCAAAACTAAACAACATTTTCAATTTTATTCAATTAACAGGCCCTTGCACTACATAGTTAAAGGCAAATGCAAAGAAAATAGCACAGAAAATTGTAAGAAAATTGTATCATGTATGGCAAGCCTTAGATAAAGATAAATTGATCCTTGTCTGGAGAGTAGAAATAATTACATATATAAACACAAATACCATATTTTCTGCTAGGTGGGTAAGTAAAGAGAGGTTTAACTCTAATAATTCACATTCTAAGCTGATGTTACGAATGACAGTTTGTAAGTAGTAATATCAGTAGGTATTAGTGTACCCAAAAGGTTTTTAAATATAAGGAGTGAGAAAATAAATGGTTAATTAGCAAATAGCAGATGGCATATTGTTCCTGAGGTAAAAAATTAGGAGAGCAAAGGAATTATAGCATCAAACATCAGTCAGTCCATTGTATCAGCTGTAGTCTGGAGAGTTGAGACGAGTGCGCATAGAGGAATTTTGCTGAACCCTGTCACCTGCCATGTTAGAGAATTCATGTGAAGAATTAGATGCAGCCCGACGGCGAGGGCCTTCAGTGCTAGAAGGCTTATCCATAAGGTGTAGATTTTGCAGTGTATGCTGTAATTCTTCGAAGGATCTGCAGGTATATTTGATACCTTGGTGTGTAAAGCGTACAGAAAATGGGAAGCCCCATTGATACGGTATTTGACATTTTTGTAAATATTGCAGAAGGGGTTTCAAGGCTCGTCTTTTAGAAACTGTAATTGGAGATAGATCCGCAAAGAGTTGGTAGGAATATCCTCGGAACATGAGTAAATCTTTTCCACGGGCTGCAGCTAATAGCTGATCTTTGGTGCGGAAGAAATGGAATTTCGCAATTATATCGCGAGGCGGTCCCTCGGATTTGCGCGGTGCTAAGGCTCTGTGAATACTATCCATTTCTAAGCACTCTATAGGAATTGATGGCAGCAATTCCTGAAATAGAGCAGTCATTGTAGATTGGAGATCAACAATTGTTTCAGGAATCCCACGTATACGCAGATTAGAACGACGGGCTCTATTTTCAAAGTCCTCTAAACGTGTGTGTATTAGAAGACAGTTAACAGTTTCCAATTCATAAATACAGGATTGTAGCTGATTTTCAACTTCCTCAACTCTATCTTCTAAGTCTGAGGTGCATTGCCCTAGGGCACAAATTTCCTTGTTTAGAGATTCAGTGATACGGTCACATGTTTGCTTTAACGCCTTTTGTAACATTCTCTCAAACTGTCTGATTAAATTTGGGTGTAAAGAGTCGACATCCCCAGCCTGTGAGAAGACATTATAGTCATAGTCAGACTCTTTACATTCTTCATGAAGCTGCTGTTTCTGTCTAACAGCTCTAGACACACTTGTGTGAGGTGATAGAGGCGGAGCCGTTTTCACTGCAGCCTTGAGAGAGCTGTCTTTTTATTGTTAATATCTTTCTTTGACCACTTCAGCCCCGGAAGAATTTCCCAGGTTAGGACCAGAGCACTTTTTGCGATTCGGCACTGTGTCGCTTTAACTGACAATTGCGCGGTCGTACGACGTTGTACCCAAACAAAATTTGCGTCCTTTTTTTCCCACAAATAGAGCTTTCTTTTGGTGGTATTTGATCCCCTCTGTGTCATTTCTGATCACCGCTATAAACAAAAAAAGAGCAACCATTTTGCAAAAAAAACCCACATTTCTTACTTTTTGCTAAAATACAAATCCAAAAAAATATATTAAAAAAATTTTGGGTGATTTATATTCTTCCTCATGTTTGTGATAAAAAAAAATTGCAATCAGCGTTTATTGATTGGTTTGCGCAAAAGTGGCCACGTTTATGGATAGTGAGAATTCATTTCTGGGGTTTTTTTTTTTTTTTTTTTTTACTAGTAATGGCGGCGATCTGCGATTTTTAGCGGTACTGCAATATTGCAGTGGACATGTCCGACATTTGACACTTTTTTGGGACCAATGACATTTATACAGCGATCAGAAATTTAAATGTCCACTGATTACTGTATAAATGTCATTGGCAGTGAAGGGGTTAACCTGCAGGGGGCGATCTAGGGGTTAACTGTGTTCCCTGGGTGTGTTCTAACTGTGGGGGTTCTGGGCTACCATGGACATGAGAGATTTAACTGATCCCAGTGACAGGGATCAGTAGATCTCCCATGCCCGCACTGTCAGAATGGGGAACCGCCGTGTTTACATCGGCGGTTCCCCGTTCTTTGCCTGTGGCTGCTCATTGTGGCTCGCCGTCAGACTTCGGGTCTGCCCGAGCCACGGGCACACTCCTCAGAAGTGTGGCGGCGCGCGCGCACCCCCTAGCGGCCATTCGCAGATCGCCGCTTTTTTATGGCGATTCACTCCCAGTGTCCACACTGCCGCCATAAATAGACAGTAGGCAGTGTGGAACTGGTTAAAGGAGTTCCCCCAAATACCATAATGTAGTTACTGTACCTCCGTGGCGGTAAGTAGTTCAGGCGGTATCTGTTTTAAGCCGGACGGGTGTCTTATAGGGCTGTGTGGCTGCGAGAATTGCAGAGCTTCAGCGGGACATGTCTGCCTCAGTCAGCGCCGCACATGCCTCCCACAATTAGTAAATTCTAAAACATGAGAAAAAGCCAAAACAGAGAGATGAGAGTCAAACTGTATAGGAATACAGTAACATAATTGTTGGCCCTGGCCCAAAACAGAATACTTTATATGTTGTCAGAGAGGGAAGATGTGAAGAGCACTATGGATACCCGTCTGATCATAGAAGCTAGAGTAAGTTAAGTACGGGATTACAGCATATGGGATGCAAGGGATATCAGAGAACAAAATAAGGAGAGCTGAATTTATGGAGATAAAACTACAGTAACTTAAGCAAGGAAATTTTGAAGAGAGTTAAAAGCAATTGAGAGAATGATATGAATATGTTGTGTACAAATGGGAAAAATGTAAATGGTTTTAAAGAGACAATCGTGTATGTGTGTGAATGCTGGAACTCTTAGTTCTACA
Organism: Glandirana rugosa; assembly: GCA_018402905.1. NCBI lineage: Eukaryota > Metazoa > Chordata > Amphibia > Anura > Ranidae > Glandirana > Glandirana rugosa. Next base: position 1,707,876 of record BLSH010347747.1, read on the forward strand.
GCTTGACACCCCCAAACCAGTTTGCATACTCATACAGGAATCGGATCGCATGATGTGAACCACCATGCAATCCGATTCTGACCCTGCGAAAAAAAGGGTCCTGTGCTCCGATTGCGATGCCAATTCAGCCATTCAATCTCTATGGCTGATTTTGCGTTGCACAGAGATCGCAGTGCAGTGCGAATCATATGCGATGTCTGAGATCACGCAGTGTGAACCGGCCCTAAGGTTGTGATATTGAGATTATCACCTGAGTATTAATTTATGAAATGATGTTAACAATTTTATTAATGATATAGATCTATTTTAATTGGTTTAAACAACCTTTGGTTGGAAATGAAATAAAAAGTTATTGGGATAACTTGTAATATGGGGTTACTTTAGATTAACCACTTCAGTTAGGGGGCTGTTTTTTGGGTTAGTTGTTTACAAGTTAAAATCATTTTTTTTTGCTATAAAATTACTTAGAACCCACAAACCTTATATATATATTTTTTTCTTACACCCTAGAGAATAAAATGGCGGTCATTGCAAAACTTTATGTCACACCGTATTTGCGCAGCGGTCTTCCAAGCGTGCTTTTTTTTTTAATAAATTCAGTTTTTTTAATTAAAAAATAAGAAAACAGTAAATTTAGGCCAATTTTTTTCCATATTGTGAAAGATAATGTTATGCTGAGTAAAATGATACCCAACATGTCATGCTTCAAAATTGCGTCCGCTCGCGGAATGACGACAAACTTTGCAGCTTAAAAATCTCCATTGACGACGTTTAAAAAATTCTACAGGTTAGCAGTTTCGAGCTACAGAGGGGGTCTAGTGATAGAATTGTTGCTCTCGCTCTAACGATCGCGGCGATACCTCACATGTGTGGTTTGCACACCGTTTTCATATGTGGGCGGGACTTACGTATGCGTTCTGCACGCGAGTTCGCAAGGACGGGGCGCTTTAAATTTTTTTTTTTAATTATTTATTTTACTTTTTACTTTTTATTTTTACACTGTTCTTTTTAAAAAAATAAAAATGATCACTTTTATTCCTATTACAAGAAATGTAAACATTCCTTGTAATAGAAAAAAGCATGACAGGTCCTCTTAAATATGAGATCTGGGGCCAAAAAGTCCTCACATCTCATATTTACACTAAAATGCAAAAAAAAAATAAAAAAAAATCTGAAAAAAATGACAGAACAAAAAAAAAAAAAAGGTCCCTTTAAGACCGTTGGGCGGACGTCACTTCTGACGTCATTTCCGCCCTGCCGTACTATGGAGCCAAGTGAGTGGCTTCAGCCACTGAGGGGGACAGATCGGATCATCTCTGCCGCTGCCAGCGGGTCCGGTAAGCGGCGGAGATGACGGGAAAGCGGCGGGAGGGGGGGCACCTCTCCCACCGCTGATAAAAGTGATCTTGCGGCGAATCCACCACTAAGATCACTTTTATGTTGTTCAGAATCGCCTGCACTTAAAAACACCATTCAGATATCCCTTCTCAAAGGTAGCGACGTCATATGACGTCCACCCAACGAGAAGTGGTTAAGAAGAGGTTGTTAATTATAATACAGCTGTCATAATACTTAAAGCCTAGAGGGATGGGATGCATAAGAACTTTTTCTATAGGGATGAAATCTAAAGGTCCGATAATAATTTGTGCGGTCCATGATGTGAGAGTAATAAAAACATTTAAAATATAACAGACCCATCATGCCAAGTCCACACACCCTCCTAGGATGGCATGTGCAGCCAGCTGTTTTAAAGTTTTTGATCTGGCTGATGCTTTTTCTGTTCTTTCATATACAGATTGTTGGTACTTTTTGTTTTTATTTATTTTTATTTTTGAAATCCAAAGCAGAATGTGTGGATTGTGAAATGATGTGTCTCTTTTCCTTGCAAGTGCAGTGGTAAGCTCAAGAAAACCTTGAATTTATGGACATCTCTGCATGACTGCACTGTATTTTTATCATTTATTATGTTATGACATGAGGAAAATAATGTAGAATGGAAACTGAGAGGAAAAGGAACGGTTGTATTTTTTTTTTTTTTTTAACATTAATTTTTATTGAAAATTTTTCAGCATTACAATAAGATAAAGTCGAAGACAAATTCTCAGGTTTACATTGCAGAACCAATATAACAATACACTGGCATAGACTTTAAACATGAAAAGGCACATCTGGTGAACCGTAAAGTGGACATCGGGGCTGGAGTGGTGTATTTCTCATGGGAACGGTTTAGTTGCGTTCAGAAAGACGATGGAAGTGGGAACTGAAAGTTGATTTAAGTCTCACAGAAGGGTTGGTTTGTTGGGCTGCGGGACTGAAAGCTGTCGAAATCCATGGAGGAATATCAGGAGGGAGCAACACGCTGCAGAGGTGTTTGGGGGGGATGCCCCCCAATCTTGAGTTTCCCTAGGGAGTTAGAAATATCGGCTTTGAGGTAAGTCAAGGGTGAAGGTAGCAGAAAGACTTGCGTTGATTTGGCA
>BLSH010347747.1:1715541-1735374 GCA_018402905.1 Glandirana rugosa
AGCTTAGCTACGGCTGCTGTTAAGGCCGTGGTGTCATCCTCCATTGTGGAGATCCTGGTCTCCACGTGGTCAATTCTGGCTGCCTGTAGCTGAAAGTCTGTACGGAGCAGTTCTAGGCCTTTAGTCACTGCTGAGTCCACTGCCTCGGTTATGACTGGTCTAATGAGGGCCACTACGGCCTGGGCAATATCCGCTGTCATGAGAGGATCCGTGGTAAGTTGTCTTGGTGTGTGTTGAGGAGATTGGGTGCCCGTTAGTGGAGGGGGGGAGGCTGACACTACTGAGGCGTACGAGGGTGTTTGTGGAGTCTCTGTCATGGCCGGTTTGCCACGTGCGTCCTCACCTTCGTTCTGTGCATTTGCAACGAACGATCGTGCCCCCGATCGCTCTACAAAGCGATGCATCCGGTTCTTCGGAGGTGCGGAGATGGTCACGGGTGTATCCGCGGGTGGGTGCAGGTGTTCCCCCAGGCGAGAGCTGGTTTTGGAGCGGGTTTATGCGGTGGGAAGACGGAGCTGGTCTCTTCTAGCTCCTCTCCATGCGGCGCCGGAACCGGAAGTTCCGGTTGTATTTTTGAAATATGAAACTAGAGTTCTTACACAAACTGCATGATAGAAAAAACAAGCCACTATAATATATGTCATGCAAGCTAGACTCAGTTTTCACCCAGGTATATCAAAGCAGTAGCTATATGCAAGTTGCTACTAGACAAAGTTACAGACATTATATTGGTCAATTATATAACTTCAATGGTCCCACATTACGTGCAGCAAACATTGCAAACAGTCAAATGAAATACTGTATTTGTTTAATAAAATGTTTACAAAATATGAATTTGTATTGTTTTTTATGTAAAAATCTAACAGTGACAAATGCATACATTTAACCCCTTCAATACCAGGCACTTAAAACACTTCCTGCCCAGACCAATTTTCTGCTTTCTGTGCTGTTGCGCTTTGAATGACAATTGTGCGGTCATGTGACATTGTACCCAAACAAAATTTTGTTCCCACAAATAGAGCTTTCTTTTGGTGGTATTTGATCACCCCTGCGGTTTTTATTTTTTGTGCTACAAATAAAAAAAGACAGGAAATTTTGAAAAAAAAAATAGGTTTTTCTTTGTTTCTGTCACAAAACTTTGTATAAGTACATTTTCTCCTTCACTGACGGGCACTGATGTGGCTACACTGATGGGCACTGATAAGGCTACACTGAAGGGCACTGATGAGCCAGTACAGATTGGCACTGATGAGGTGGCACTGATAAGGTGGCACTGATGATGGGGCACATATATGCAGCACTGATGGGCACTAATAGGCAGCACTGATAAGTAGCACTGATGGTCACTGATAGGTGGCACTGATATGTGACACTGATGGGCACTCATAGACGGCACTGATGGGCACTGATAGGTGGCACTGGGCACTGCTGGGTACTGATAGGTGGCACTGCTGAGCACTGATAGGTGGCACTGATAGGTAGCACTGGTGGGCACTGATAGGTGGCACAGTTGGGCACTGATAGGCGGCACTGGTGGGCACTGGTGAGCACTGGTGCATATATAGCTGTTATGGATGGCACTGGCAGACATCACATATGGGCACAGTGCCATCCCTACAGTGCACTGTAAGCCCCTTACCTGGTGGTCTAGTGTGGGCTCCCTGGTTGTCCCTGAGCAGCCTCCAGATCTTCTCCCTGGTGGTCCATGGGCAGCCTCCTTATGCTGTCCCTGGGGGGTGCTCCCTGGTGGTCCTGGTCAGCTCCCTGGTGGTCCAGTGTGGTGATCCTGAGGGGGGGCTGCACTGGTAAACATTCAGCGCAGCCCCTCCGCTAGGACTTGAGCAGAGGAAAAGCCGATAAACATCTCTTCCTGTGTACACTGTGATCAGCCGTGATTGGTCACAGCTAATCATATGGTAAAAGGCTTCCGATGGAAGCCTTTAACCACGATCAGTAATGCAGTGGGTCAGAGTGACCCAAGGCACCACCGATCGCCGTGATGCGCACCCTCCGCGGGTGCACGATCGCAGATTATCCTGAGGACATCAATAGACGCCCAGTCAGGATAACAAAGCCACCGCCCAGCCATCATTTGTCAATAGGCCGGGTGGGACGTGGTTAAAACCAGCCACATTTAAACCCAGATACCTTATTGCCTGTATTAGAGCAGGCTGGAGACAAGGAAAACCACATGTGTTGAACTGATGACGTAGGAATCAGCTGCTGTGAGTCCAGTGCAGGACACACCCCTTGAAGACCCAGATATTTGATTTTTTTGTAGATCTTATCCCTGTTTTATACCGAGGGGGGCAATACCCATACTGAGTAATGCAGTTATCACCCAGAAGGACGCTCTGTATTCGGAGTCATTGGATCCTTCTTCTCCAGCTCAAGAAGCAGAGCTCCATGCTTTAGTAAAGCCTGTGAGCTATCAAAAGAGTGTACATTTATATAGATAGTAGAGATTTAGAGAGCTTTTGGTTCCATTGAAGGGCCAGAAGTTTGTTTTTATTTCGGCAGGTAAACCAATCAAGCATGCCATGTTAATTGATTAGCTGTCTTCAGCCTTCCAGCTTCATGCTGAGGTAGCCATACTAACATTAAAACTCACACATGGAAGCAGACCAGGCAACTGCATTACAGCCCCGGACACATGCTGGTGCTGTGCAACTCACAGATTCCACCCTAGTTGTGGGGAGGTTGCCTCCACAGGGGGCAGCTTCTGATGAAACAGGACTTTGGAAAAAGGTGATTTTATGTCTGCTAGCCTCTCTTTTCCCTCTAGCTTGACACATGGACCGTGCCATCGGTCAAACGTAGTTATGGCTATCTTAGTAAATAATATGGTATAGTGCCAGGGTTCACCATAGTTGTTTTTATAATATACCACTTCTTGTTTTACCTGTTACCAAAAGCTGAACACCCCTTCCAGAGATTACAAAAAGATATATCCAGATGTCCAAGTCAAGATCTTACAAATATGCATTTTGTCTGTATGGATATGTTTTTTGGATGGCCAGATGTTTGGCCAGTGGCAAATGGCAATGCAAAGGCCACAATAAAAAATTTTATCAGAAGTAGTTTGTAAGTACAGAGTCCCGGAATCTACACCAGACAAAATACGACAGTAGTAGTAGTAGTAGTAGAGTAACAGACAAACTATTTTTATGGGAGAGTCCTTACTAGAAGTTTTGAGGTTTTATTTTACACCCCCTACCATCTAAAATGTAATGAAAAAAGTAGAGTAACTAAGGGGGTTGTCAGAAACTAGAGAACTATGGTGTGAATGTCTTCATATATTTATTAAGCTCTCAAGGGGATTCTGGACTCTCTCCCTATGGGATTTGGTTTGGGAGTATATTACTTGCTTATATTTTGTCTCAGCAGGTGAAGTCTTCTCAGATCTCACAGAGAATGTTGCTGATCTTTTAAAGTGGTTGTCAATATGGCTTATCTGTAGGTTCCCTGCATATCTCCTAAACCTGCACGGTTTAGAAGATATGCAGTGTACTGTCATTGCCGACATCATTCGCACATGCACAGTAAAGAAACAGCCCGCTGTGCCGTTTCTTCACTTCGTTTATGCCGTGACTGGCGGCTCCTGTGCGCATGCGCAAGAGTGACGTCGCGCGACTCCGGCCAGTTACAGAGAGGGAGTCACAGCCATGGAAGGAAGAGAGGCTGAAGATGGATGCTGCCTGCACAGGGGACATCACAGGCTTTGTTTTCAGGTAAGTGACACATAATGGGCTACTATGCGATGCATAGTAGTTCATTATGCTTTTACTTTGCAGGGGAATATAGAGGAAGTAAACCCCATCAGGGTTTACTTCCTCATTAAGGTTTTTGACAAACGAATTTATGCGTTTTCTTCCCAATTCCAGATCATAACAGTTTGGAAGGATCTCATAAACTAAAGCCAGGTGACTTGTGGATTGTTAAGAGACATTTATGAATATAAGGAAATACTTGGAGACACAATACAGCCTCTATTCATGTACTGTTTTGCAAAACATGAAGGAAAAATCACCTGGATACACACCAGACACTGCAAAAACAACTAAATTAAAGTATATCTATGTTTAATTTGTTTTCCTCCTGAAGTCACAGTTTGGGGTACTATTTGTTCACACGCATAAATTGTAAGGGATATAAATATATATTTAATGTGGTTTGAAAAATAGTTCTGCCATATTGAAGTCATATTGTATTTTATACGTTTTCCATTTTATGTAGAACTGTCTGTGTTTAGCTATGCTGATAAGTCAGCATGTCCACAATTAAGCTAAAAGGCAATGTTGGCCACTGGATTGTACAGCTAATTACTCTGTAGATGTTTTTTTATCAAACATTTGTTTTATGTAAGTTTTAGTCACAATGAAAAGTCATTTTTGTAATAATATAACTGGTCTCAGCTATTATTTTCTCTACAATGGACTTTGTCTCTTTGGCTGGGAATAGTTCCATCTAAATGTAGGGAAGTTCCAGGTTAAGGGGGATAGCAGGTATGGTCAGTGATCAAAATGTAAAATATTGATCAAAAGAGTGGAGTTTGTTAAGGAAATTGTAAATTCTGTAAAAAAATGTATTCTATTTTGTATAGTTTTCCTATGTATTGCACACTGCACTCATTGTGCTTACGGCACTAATAATGTTTTCATTACATGTTTGCATTCTTTCGAGTCCTGCTTAGAATTAGCCTGCCTATGTAACACTCCTTGTTACCATACAAGTACAATTGTAATATTAATGTGATACCTAGGTAATCATGTGTATAAAAGCTTCAATTGCGTCAAATAAAACAGAACAGTTATTTTTAAAAGATTCTAAGTGTATCTTTTGGGTCTGTTCCCTACTGCACTAGTTATTATTTAATTTGGAACCACTAATCAATATGAGGATAGGAGTTGCCTATCTATAACATTTCCAGAACACTTTTAAACACATTTTATTGAGAAGTCTTGCACATGAGCAGACAATACTCGATATCTATTCTAACCTTTGTTGAACAGTTGGGATAAGCAAATGTGCCTGGGTTATATTTTCGAGCCATTCATCAAACTCATGGCACAATCTGCAAATTGCAAACTTAAATTCAAACCCCATTAAAGTCTATGGTGGGGGGGGGGGGGGTGCGAGGGGAGGAGGGTGAATATTGAAAATCAGTTCTGGCCATCTTTGTGGGGAAATGTACCAAAATTAAAAATGTTGTTCAGCTGGAACACTAAGGACAACTTTGGAAAAAACATATCCTTTCAATGACATGCTTTGGAGATGTCTTTAAGGTGTTTGTGGTGTTGCAGAACAGTAAAATTCCCATAGACAGCATCAACAACACCGTATTTTGGCATCACATATTTAACAACTGTATTACATTTTTTACTTTAAGATTATTGCCTGGCTTAAATAAAGCATCAGCAGCACCCCAATCTGATTCATTGCACCTTGGAAAAAAAATAATTTAGGTAATTTTGGATGCAACCAGCAGTAATAGGCCTGAATTTGCCAGTGGAAGTAGCAGCCACAACAGATCTAAAAACTATGGGAAAATGTTCTCTTAAAAAATTAGAGCTCCCTGCTAGAATCCTACATAGATCCTTCTCCCGGTCGTTTTACCGATCCGTTCTTGCACCGTTCTTACCCTCGGCTGACTTCACAGGCCTCCTCACAGGACCCTACAAGCAGCATATTGATTTGCAAACAGCAGAAAGAGGACGGCATGCATCCTGACTCCCAAAATGGCACTGTGGTGGCCCAGCGCGCACGTGGAGACAAGCAGAAGGAAGCTGGTAAACCTAAACCCAAAACACCTAACGCACTGGGGAAAAGTTTTCCCCTCGAGATATGGTGTATTACACCCATAAATTAAATGGCATTGTGGAACGATCCTCGGATGAGGAACTGGAGGCCACCTCTACCATGACAGGAGGGTGAGCCATCCACACAAGGCCCCCAGGCCACTACTGATCAGCCCTGCACAACAGTCAACTCTAGCTGGCATCCTCAGAGCTGTTCACAAGTGCACAGCATTGGTGAATACATTTCAGGTAACTTTGGAGGCATAAAGGAGGAGATGGGATTGATCTGCCATGATCTGCAGAAGATCAGAGAGCACACTACAGCAGTGGAGGGTCGGTTCAGTGACATGGAGGATAAGATGGCTCCGCTCATCAGAGACACACAATCCAGCGCCAGAGCTACTAAAGCCAATGAACTAAAAAGTGAAGACATTGAGAACCGCCTCAGGCAGAACAACATCCGCATTGTGGGGCTCCCGGAGAAGACGGAGGGCAGGGACCCCACAGAGTTTGTGGAGAGTTGGCTGGTTGAGGTATTTGGCAAGGAGGCCTTCACCCCCTTTTACTCCATTGAGCGAGCACACAGTGTTGCACCTAGACCCCTTCCATCGGGTCATCCTGCCCGCACTCTCCAAGCCAGACTCCTTAATTATAAAATCAAAGAGATTATACTTCATTTGGCCAGAGAACGCTGCAACATACAGTACAATGGAGTCAACATTTCATTCTATCCTGACTTCTCGGCGGTAGTACAGCACAGCAGAGCTAAATTTGGCAAAGTCAAAAAAAGTCTCCAGGCCAATTATGCCATGTTGTACTCTGCCAGGCTCCAGGTGTTAGCAAGGGGCCAGGCTCACTTTTTCGATTCAGCAGTGGCGGCCTCTGACTAGTTGCTAATGACCATCTGCTTCATCAAGCTGGAAGACCTGCAGCTGGGGTGGAATGACCGGCAGGTCCAAGCTTAACCACTACTTCCTAACTACAGAATATAAAGATTGTGTTACTTTTCGCCTAAGTGCCTGACTATATAACTAGGACACGATTATCCTGTTGGAATTGAGAGCTAGTCATCTCTATGAGATTAGGCAACCTTGTGGATTACAATTTACACACTCAATGGATGATTCTTACCTGCTTGTTTTTGCAGAGGCTTACATGGGTATTCACCCCAGGACCAGAGCACTTTTTACGATTCGGCACTGGGTCTCTTTAGCTAACAATTGCATAGTCGTGCGACATTGCTCTCAAACAAAATTTGCGTCCTTTTTTTCTCACAAATAGAACTTTCTTTTGGTGGTATTTGATCCCCTCTGCGTCATTTCTGATCACCGCTATAAACAAAAAAAAGAGCGACAATTTTGCAAAAAAAAAACAATATTTCTTACTTTTTGCTAAAATACGAATAAAAAAAAAGTATAAAAAAACAAATTTATTCATCGGTTTTGACTGATTTAGATTCTTCCTCATCTTTTTGGTAATCGGTGTTTATTGATTGGTTTACAAACCATGAGAATTAATTTCTGGCGTTTTTACATTTTTTTTTTTTTTTTTTTTTTTAGTTTTGTAAGTGATCTGCGATTTTTATTGGGACTTTGATATTGGGCCGGACATGTCGGACATTTTTGACACTTTTTTAGGACTAATGACATTTATACAGAGATCAGAAATTTAAATGTCCACTAATTACTGTATAAATGTCATTGGCAGTGAAGGGGTTAACCTGCAGGGGGAGATCTAGGGGTTAACTGTGTTCCCTGGGTGTGTTCTAACTGGGAGGGGGCTGGGCTACCCTGGTGCATAAGATATCTAACTGATCCCAGTGACAGGCTGTCAGCCACTGTGTCACAATAAACAACAATGAGATTGGCATGGGGACATGGCATGGGGATGCACTCAACACCTGTACATGCCCCTGCCGATAAAACACAGCCCTGCAAACCTTAGGTGTGATAGCTGTATTGGTTTCCATTTTTTAGGCTTCCTTACTTTTTTCTACTACTATTTTCATCTGGTACACCAGTCAGAAAGTCTGTTGTCTTTCACAACACAAACTTTCCAGCAGAATGTATCAGTTTACATGGATGAGACAAACCACTTAACACTGGCAGGGGTGATTTAAAGCGATCAGCCTTTATTTATTAATGCAGAACCTTTATCCCAAAATAAAAAATAAAAAAAAATAATTTGCTGTTACTGATTATAAAGTGTCAACTGGAGTTTGGCTTCAATTTATTAGTGGTTCTAAATCTGCTAATATATTTAACACGCCCCTCCCCCCAGACTGTCAATGCTACTGTCTGCTGGGCTTCCTCTGCTTATTTCTCCAGAGTTGTTTCTCACTAATAAAAGAGGTATGTTACTGGTCAGACCAAAGTGAGAGCAGAGGAGAAAAAGCCAAAGAAAAGAAAACAAATGCAGCCACCACATCTAATGATTGGTTAGCTGCAATATATTCCATCTTTGGTTTGGGGTTTAATGTCGCTATAATTGGTGGATGTATGTGGACTGTTTTTTGTAGAATAATGATATAGTTTAGTGCCATTTTAAGTAGATGTCAAAAGAGAGTACACTAAAACACTTCAAAACCACATTTTCTGAACTTCCCAAAATGTTCTAAATTTAGACTTTGTATTTGTTTGGTACAACCCCAATTCCAACACTGTGAAAAATCTATATAAAAACAGACTGCACTGATTTGCAACTCTCATAAACCCATATTTTATTCACAATAGAAAATAGTAACATATTAAATGTTCAAACTGAGAAAATATACCATTTTAAGAAAAAAAATAAAGTAATTTTGAAACTGATGACAGCAACACACTCAAAATAGTTTGAAAAGGGCAACAAAAAGCTGACTAACAAGAAAGTGTCACTAACCTAACAAGAAAGAAGAGGAACCCATTTAGCAACTAAATAAGCACAGTATACACTTTCTTTTAGAGTGTTCTTCCTCATAGGTGTATAGCAGCCATGTATTTTTGGCCTGCTAATGTGCCCTTTTTTATCACTACTAACTGGCATAGCGTACCAACTATGCATTAAACACAGAGTACAGTGGTCAGGAATGTGTATAGAAGAAAGTGCAGGGGTCAGGAGTAGGTATTGCAAAGTGTGCAGAGGTCAGAAATCCATATGGCAGGGGTCAGGAGTGCATTTCCCACAGAGTGCAGGGACCAAGAGAGCATAATGCAGAGGGTGCAGGGCTCAGTAGTGTGTAACACACAGAGAGTGGGGGCACAAAGTGCATAACATACAGAGTGAAGGGCTCAGTACTGCATAACACACAGTGTGCAAGGGAAAGCAATATACAGTATATGACATAGAGAGAGCAGAGTTCAAAGGTGCAGGGGTCAAGAGTGGTTATTGCACAGTGTGAGAGGATAGAAGTGCATTACCCACTGAGTGCAGGGATCAGGGGCTCAGGAGTGTGTGACAAATAGTGCAGAGGTTTGAAGTCTATAACACAAAAAATGCAGGGGTCAGAAGTATTTAACAGACTAGTGTACAGAGAACAACAAAAATTACTGCCTCCTAGTACACCTCTCCCCAAGCTCATTTTCCCACTGTACAGATCCCCTCCAACAGTCTGAGTTACACACCCAATACAGATTGACCCCACAGTCCTAATACCCCTGCAGGACATAACCCTCTGAGCCCACCACCCTAGTACATACCCCCCTCCCAGCCAAACTCCTCAATACAGACCACTCCATCAGTACTTTCCCCACCAATACAGACCCCTTCCCTTCCTATCAGTATCGACTCCCCCCCTTACACTCACTCACCATATGTAATGCAGACCTCAGATGCAGTCCTCCCTTCAGCTGTGCGATGTGACTAGAGTTTAGGAGAAGCGTCTTGTGGCTTTGCATATGAATGAGCTGTAAAAGCTCATTCATATGCAAATCATGTTGTAGGCTCATTTATATGCAAAGCTTATGGTGTCTCTTTTAAATGCAAATTCTATGGACACATTGTAGTTGGAATACAGTTACGTTGTACATGGGACTCCAGGACAGTCCCCCAAAATCTTGGACCATTGGGAAGTATAATATTGTAATGACTCCATGCACCATATTTAATCTCTTTTAGTAGGACGCATATTCACAAGGAGACACTAGGCAGCTTTCAATCAAGAATGAAATGTAGACTTTATGATTCAACAAAATAAATGCCAGAAATATTGTAATGACTCCATCCACAGTATTTAAACACTTTTACTAGGTCTCATTTTTATAGGAGGACACAGGCTGCTTTTAATCTAGAAATCAAAATTAGAGTTTATTAGTTCACATAAAAAGCCAGAAAAAATGGTAAGGAGTCCATGAACATTATTTAAGCACCATGTAGTTTGTTATCAAGAAATCAAATTTAGAGTGAACTATTTTACAGAAAAAGCTAGCAGTATTATATTGACTCCTTGCATTCGTCATAGGCACTTTTACTAGGCTGCAGTTTCACAGGGATACACCAGGCAGCTTCATATAAGAAATCAAAGTTATAGTGTGTTATTATACTTAAAAGAGCATTATATTGTATTGACTTTATCTACAGTATGTAAGCACTTTTACTACTCGTTGCCCTCTTTAGAAGGCAAATTGGTACATAGCTATTTTAATGACTCTAGCTTAGCAAGGCCAAATTTCCCGGGGGGGTGGCCGGCGCGCTCCGAGATGGACGCTTAATGTCAGAGCTCCGCCATCCAGCCAGGAATTAATCCACGCAGCAGGGACACACACCACCATCCGGGCTAAAAAACGTCCACCATGCCACCTACCCACTCCTCGACACCTGACATGGGAAGAAGGAGGAAAGAACCACCACTCCAACCAAGCAAACTAACGGGGTTCTTCCCGTCCCAGCCCAGGCCACCTAGACAAGATGGCGCCGGGAGAGAAGCCGCAATGCTCAACTATCACAACTCCCTAGAGGCTCTAGCCACTCCGCTACCATCCAGCCCTCGCTCCTCCACTGCGTCCACGCCATCCACCCGCAGCCCAGCAAAATCGAGGCAGAGGACGACAGAATCGGAAGGAACTCTAGAGGCCTACCCCATGGAGGTAAGCGCGGCTAGGCCGCAAGCAGGGACGGCACACAGCGCTTCCCCAGACCCCTTCGCCAACTACCCCACCACGGGTCAACCCCTCTCTGACATTCTGTTAAAAGACATGCTCTCCTCCCTCCAATCCTCCATCCAGGAGACCGTCCTCTCAGCCCTACGCCAATGCCAAACAGACATGGACGCCTTGGGCCAGAGGGTGGATGATGTGGAGAAGTACATGGGAGACCAAACAGCATCCCACAATGTGCTAGTCGATGCATACAATGCCCAAGCTGAGGAACTAGAATGGATAAAAAATAATTTAGAGGTCAGGTCCAGGAGGAACAACCTGAAGCTAAGGGGGTACCCGAATCTGTCCAAACACCCCAACTCCCCCAGTACGCCCAAGAGTTGTTCTCCACTTTGGTCCCTACTCTAACGCCCCTAGAAATCACCATTGACAGAATACATAGAGTTCCTAAGCCATCCTTTATCCCAGATGAAGCACCCAGAGATGTGATTCTCAGACTGCATTTCTTCAAAGCCAAAGAACTCATCCTGCTTGCCTCCCGCAATCCTGACAACAGACCACCAAAGTTTGCCTCAATGCTCATCCTGCCTGACCTCTCCAGACATACACTGCAAAGCAGGCGTAATCTAGCAACCATCACAAAGGCCCTTTCGCAATCATCAGATCACCCATAAATGGAGACACCCAGCTACCCTGATAATCACCCACAACGGGACCACCAACACAGTGACCTCGATTGATCAGGGTGTCTCCCTGCTCCGTCAATAGGGGATACTGCCAGATCCCCCCCAAACCCAACCCACTATGCCTGCATCAACTCATATGGCCCAAGAGTGGCAACTGGTAACCCGGAAGAAACCCCCCAAAAAACAGAAAGAGTCCCTCAACGCCCCTGCTGCCATGAACAACTCCAACCCAGCCATTCCTGGCCCTGGATAAGCTTATATATGGTTATCATCCCCCCGCTATCTATAACACGTTTTGTGGCGACCACAACACTAAGTGAACCTCACGAGTGTTCTTACATGTTCTGCTCTATCTCTGTTTTATTTGTCTTGTTTTTTTTTGTTCTATTTCCCCTTGGTACTCACCTGCCTAATGGATCCACATTTCCTCCGCCAAACGAGGAAAGTCAAGCATCAGTAGACCTTCAAGTCAACAACATCAAAGACGAAACAGCCCTCCAGAACAACTTGGAACGCAAGAGTCCTTTCCACCCTACATCTCATCTCTAAGTAAGTGACTTACACCACAACCCACAGAGAGCCAAAACAAAACTGGGACTTTCAAGTGTGTATCCCTGAATATCAAAGGGTTGATTCATCCTGCCAAGAGACACTCCATGTGGAAACAGGCACTCCAATTGCAAGCGGATGTCTTATGCATACAGGAGACACACTTTCAATCCACCCAAATTCCCAAATGCACCCACAAATTCTTCCCACATGTGTTCCTTTCCTGTGCTCAAAAGAAGAAAAGAGGGGTACTCCTAGCTATTCGTGAGACTGTTACCTTTCACCTATTTGACTCACTTATAGACCCAGAAGGCTGCTTCGTCATCCTGATCTGTGACATAAATTCACACCCCTTCACCCTCGCCTCAATCTACGCACCCAACAAGCACCAACATCGCTTCCTGAGCAAAACTTTGAATAAAATCTCCAAAATTAAATATGGAAACACGATTATATGTGGAGACTTCAATGCTACCTCTGATCCACACCTGGATACAACATCCAAACTGGCTACCAGGAAACCCCAACTCTCTACTCTTTTTCATAAAGAACAATTATATGATGTCTGGAGGTGTCAACACTCTTGTGAAAGAGACTATTCTTACTTCTCACCCAGACACCATACATACTCTAGAATAGATATGTTCATCACTGACCAATGGACCCTGCAAAAGGTGTCCAAGTCTACTATTCATGATATACTATGGTCTGACCATGCTGCTATCTCAATAACAGTTGAGGAGGGGGCCGCCTCCACCACAACCCTCATCTGGCGATGTAACACCTCCCTATTACAGAACCCCGAAATTGCCAAACTTTTAACACAATGTACCACAGATTACTTCGATTCCAACAAAAATTAGGTTCAAAACCCATTCACTCTCTGGCAGGCGCACAAGGCTGTCATAAGGGGCCTTCTCATACAACAAGGGGCCAGGTTGAGGAGAAGCCGCAACTCTCAATTCAAAGAACTCACCTCTGAAATCCACTCCCTTGAAGAAGCCAATAAAACCAAATCCCAACCCATACTCATTGAAAAACTCAATACTCTTAGGGAAAAACTCAGAACACTACTTCGTCACCAATAGGAAGGCTTCCTCCGTAACCTAAAGCTTACCTATTACGCATCAGCCAACAGAGCTGGGAAATTCTTAGCGCGCAGAATCAAAACAGCCCGCATTAAATCTAGAATCTCCCACCTAATACACCCAATCCACAAGCACAAAATAATAGATCCTCAATCAATAGCTGATCAATTCGCTGACTTTTACAGCTCCCTATACAACCTAAACAATGACAAAGACACCCCACAACCTACCAACGAGACAATTTTCTCCTTCTTGGAACACATTAACCTTCCTACCCTCTCACAACCCCAACTAGAACAGCTTAACGTTCTAATCGACGTCAAAGAATTGAACAGAGTTGTGGCTTCTCTTCCCCTGGGTAAATCCCCTGGCCCTGACGGGTTCACTAATGATTATTATAAGACTTTCTTTAATACACTAGCTCCCCATATGCTCCAGATATTCAACCAAGCAATCTCAATGTCTCAATTCCCAGAAGAAATGCTCAGGGCTTATGTGGTGACAATTCCCAAACCAGGGAAAGATCCCAACAACCCCGCAAATTTCAGGCCCATCTCCTTATTGAACACAGACATTAAAATCTTTGCCAAATTGCTAGCCCTTCGAATCTCCCAAACGTTACCAACTCTCCTTGCTAAACACCAGATGGGGTTTGTGAGGGGCAGACAACCCTCAGATGCTACCAGACGTGTCCTCAATCTTATTCACCAGGCTGGCTCTGCTCGAACGCCTTCTCTCCTCTTGTCCATAGATGCAGAGAAGGCGTTCGACAGAGTCCATTGGCAATACATGTTGCATGTCTTGAAAAAGTTTGGTTTCCAAGGTTCCATACTACAAGCCATCCTTGCACTCTACTCTAAGCCTACAGCTCAAGTCTTTACCTCTGGCCTCCTATCCAAAAAATTTGACATCTCTAACGGCGCGAGACAGGGATGCCCCCTCTCACCAACTATATTCAATCTAATTATAGAACCCCTTGCAGAAAAAATCAGTTCGGACCCACTAGTATCTGGCATCCAAATAGGCTCAACAAAACACTCCATAACCCTCTTTGCAGATGACATCATTCTCTCTATCTCCAATCCCCTCATCTCACTACCAAGAATTCATCAAATACTTTTGGAATTCTCCACCACTTCCTACTACAAAGTCAATTTCACTAAATCTATAATCCTAGAGATAAATATTCCACCCTCCCTCAAATCCAAACTACAATCCACCCTACCATACGAATGGACTAACACCTCCATCCCATATCTAGGAATAACACTCACTCCAACTCTCTCCTCCCTAGTCCACATGAACTTCTATGCGCTTTCACAAAAAATCAAACAGCAACTCCAATGCCTCCAAGGTTCGGACCTTTCCTGGACGGGCAAATCTGCATCCATAAAAATGATAATACTCCCCCAAATCTTGTACGTTCTTAGAGCCCTCCCAATTTCTATTCCCCAATATCACCTCCATAAACTATCCTCACAACTGTCATCGTTCATATGGAATCATAAAAAACCTAGGTGCTCACAAAAAACTCTACACAAACACTCTTCATGTGGGGGGATGGGTTTTACCAACATCCAGGACTACTACTGGGCAATCAAACTCTCTCAATTAAAACAGTGGTTCAACACTGACAACCCCCCCATATGGGTAGAAATGGAAAGAGCAATCTCCCCCTCAGACCATCTTGTCTCCCTCCTTCTAAAAGATTCCTGGATTCCTTGGAAACTCTCCAAGCTCCCCCACACTATAGCAGACTCTATAAGAGCCTGGAGACACCTACTCCAGTCCCATCCAGATTCCATACAAATACAACTTCCCCCCATCCCAACCCAAACCCTCACATCAACCATCCCATTCCTCAACGTCAACAACTTAATTTCCAAAGGCCTTGACACAATTCAAACATTTTTTGAGGGCCCTTCCATCAAATTTTGGGACAACCTACGCACGCTCTATGACCTACATCGAAATGCACAATTTAGCTACTCACGCATCACAGATTTCCTCTCCAAACACCCCCTCCCCACTATCCACATCCCCCAGAAGGCATGGGATTTTCTCAACTCCTCCAATCCCAAAACTAGTGGCACATCCCTCTTTTATAGCCTACTTCACAACAAGCTCTTGTTCACTAAAGACTCCCACATACTGAAATTGGAAAAAGACCTCAATAGACAGTACTCCCTTCCAGAGTGGCAAACAGCGATTCGCTCCACCCGCAAATTCTCCCATTGCACAGCCCACTGGGAACTCATGTCCAAAATTCTAATACGCTGGTACTATACACCAGCAAAAATTGCCACATTTGCCCCAGACATGTCCTCACTGTGCTGGCGCAACTGTGGCATGACAGGAAATCTTCTCCACATATTCTGGAGTTGCCCCATCCTCTCCACCTTTTGGTCACAGGTCTTTGATCTTATATCTACAGTCAACCAAAACAATACCCTTCCAGAAAAAGCGTTAGCCTTCCTTAATCTCAACTTTGACGCCATCCCCCCCTTGCCAAAGCTATAACAACACGTATACTTCTAGCTGCTAGATCCGCAATCGCCAGGCAATGGAAGAAACCCGATCCCCCTACCCTCTCCCTTGTCATAAATTCGACTAACCAAAACTACTTGTTTGAACGCTCACTAGCCACCAATGCCCTTAAAAGAGGAGTTTTTCACACCCACTGGAATCTATGGTCAAACTACATGAACCCCACCCCCCTCCCCCCCCTCTGAATTGACACACTAAGAGTAACAGCCCACCCCACTGGAATGTCCTTATATATGTATACCCCCCCTCCTCCATACCCTTCCTCTAAAACAGGCATTGAGTACCTACCTCTTGTACCTTATCTATCCTTTTATCTTATTTGATATTCTTTTCTTCCTTTTCTTCTTCTATTTACTTTATTCCTTCTATCTTATTCTATTTTACCTAATTGTTATTGTTATTGTTGTTGTTCTGCTCTGCCCCAAGCCCGTACCATTCCCCCACCTACTGCCTAATGTACCCTATATTGTATTCACAATAAGCTGGGGAATGCCCAGAGGCTTTGTTTTGTTATTCTTCTGAGAAAAATAATAAACAAGATTTATATAAAAAAAACAAGACCAAATTCCCTATGGGGCACTTTCAAATGTGGCAACTGCAGTAACTGTAACTATATAAATACCAACAGGAATATTGTCTTGCCCAATGGGAAAAAAAAATGTTTGCATAAAGTTTATCAATTGCCACACTCAGGGCTTGGTATATCTCTTCACCTGTAAGTGAGGTGTGTTCTATGTGGGCAAGGCAATACATAATTTTGGCGCCAGGTGCATGACCACATACAGTATATGCTATTGAAATAGGTGACGTATATTCCCCTATTGGCAGACATTCTGCCTTTGACTAATTATCATCCTTTCTCAATTCTTTTTCTAGCACTTGAACACATTCCACAAGATCCTAGAGGTGGTAACTGGGACAGAAAGGCCACGGTACTTCTATAAATATGGGAGCAGCTCAGTCCCTAAACATGTGAGAACTCTCAAATACAAAAATTGCCCATCATGGGAACATCCAAGTTTTTATTCACATACATAGTTAAAATCATATTAAAATTACATGGAGCCTATCCAAAAATAGTAAGTAATTGTATGATAATATATATGCATATAAGAAAAGCCAGCTCATATCCTAAGACTCAACGTGTTTTGTGAAACAACGTTCACTTCTTCAGGAGATAATAATATTCAAAAGGTTATCTGCAGAGAAAATTAGTGTACCATGATCAAATGCAAGTACCCAAGAGAGGATATTTGCAATAGTGAAAACACCTTCCAATAAGTAACAGTTGATGAGCAGTAAAAAAAATTAACCGTCAATCAAACATAAAAATATTTAAAACACCTCTCTGACAAAAAAAAAGGTGAAATGGAAAAGTGCCACGAGGAGAATCTTGTTCAGGAGCTGTGGACAAAGCAGGGGACCCCCAAACAGGGAATACACAGCCGTGGTCACATGCATGTGGGAAGCTACACAAATGTTCCAAAGGACAAACATGTCAAACAAATATAGTCAGGTCCATAAATATTGGGACATCGACACAATTTGAATCTTTTTGGCTCTATACACCACCACAATGGATTTGAAATGAAGAAGATGTGCTTTAACTTCAGACTTTCAGCTTTAATTTGAGGGTATTTACATCCAAATCAGGTGAACGGTGTAGGAATTACAACAGTTTGTATATATGCCTCCAACTTTTTAAGGGACCAAAAGTAATGGGACAGATTAACAATCATAAATCAAACTTTCACTTTTTAATACTTGGTTGCAAATCCTTTGCAGTCAATTACAGCCTGAAGTCTGGAACGCACATCACCAGACGCTGGGTTTCATCCCTAGTGATGCTCTGCCAGGCCTCTACTGCAACTGCAACTGTCTTCAGTTCCTGCTTGTTCTTGGGGCATTTTCCATTCAGTTTTGTCTTCAGCAAGTGAAATGCATGCTCAATCGGATTCAGGTCAGGTGATTGACTTGGCCATTGCATAACATTCCGCTTCTTTCCTTTAAAAAAACTCTTTGGTTGCTTTCGCAGTATGCTTCGGGTCTTTGTCCATCTGCACTGTGAAGCGCCATCCAATGAGTTCTGAGCATTTGATTGAATATGAGCAGATAATATTGCCCGAAAAACTTCAGAATTCATCCTGCTGCTTTTGTCAGCAGTCACATCATCAATAAATACAAGAGAACAAGTTCCATTGTCAGCCATACATGCCCACGCTATGGCACTACCACCGCCATGCTTCACTGATGAGGTGGTATGCTTTGGATCATGAGCAGTTCCTTTCCTTCTCCATACTCTTCTCTTCCCATCACTCTGGTACAAGTTGATCTTGGTCTCATCTGTCCATAGGATGTTGTTCCAGAACTGTGAAGGCTTTTTTAAATGTTGTTTGGCAAACTCTAATCTGGCCTTCCTGTTTTTGAGGCTCACCAATGGTTTACATCTTGTGGTGAACCCTCTGTATTCACTCTAGTGAAGTCTTCTCTTGATTGTACTTTGACACACATACACCTACCTCACTGATAGTGACAGCTATTTGGATCTCATATTGAGAGTTGACAGCAACAGATTCCAAATGCAAATAGCACACTTGAAATGAACTCTGGACCTTTTATCTGCTCCTTGTAAATGGGATAATGAGAGAATAACACACACCTGGCCATGGAACAGCTGAGCAGCCAATTGCCCCATTACTTTTGGTCCCTTAAAAAGAGGGAGGCACATATACAAACTGTTGTAATTCCTACACCGTTCACCTGATTTATGTGTAAATACCCTCAAATTAAAGCTGAAAGTCTGCAGTTAAAGCACATCTTGTTTGTTTCATTTCAAATCCATTGTGGTGGTGCATAGAGCCAAAAAGGTTAGAATTGTGTCGATGTCCCAATATTTATGGACCTGACTGTATATAACAATATAAGACAGAAGATGACAAAGAGTGCCCATACTGAAACAGATGAGCTTTGACCCAGAAGACAGAGATAAACATCTCAGAGCACTAGCAGATTATTTCCATAAGTAGGGCTACAAGGACAAAACCATTAATGCCAGCATAAACACAACCTTGAAAAGAGAAAATCTTCTCCAATACAAAGAGAAAAAACAAAGAACCATACACCTCTAGTAACCACATACAATCCAGCACTAGAAGAGATTATAAAGATAATATAATATTCACAACCCGTCATAACAGGGGATGAAACTCTGAAAGAAGTATTCCAACCAGGGGCATTGCTACGTTTGAAAAAAGACCAGGGGCTGTAGCCCGGCAAAAAATTGGTGTGGGTGCGGCTTAAAGGGGGAGTGGCTTAGGGGGTGTGGCTCGCATCTCAGATGAACGAGCGGTGGAGGAAGGAAGAAAGAAGGAGATAGGGAGGGAAGGAAAGAGAAGAGAAGGAAGGAAGAAAAGAAAGAAGTCGGGATGGAGGGACAGCAGGCCCAGATCCTACACCACAGTATTCCAGAAAGTTTAACAATCAGCAGATAAAGATACTCCAAACAGCTGGTGTTGGCGCTTCAATCATCCCGGCACCATGGTTGGTATGGTGTCAGGATGATTGAAGTGCATTATTTCTATTATTACATTGTAATATAAAATGAAATAGTTCAACTCACCATAATGCAGAATCAGTGGGAGCCCCGAGCATGTCACTTGTCACTGTTGCCTGCTACCAGATGCCATTTGGTGTCCCCAGCGGAGTCCCTCCTTCCATCACAGGTGTCCCCCAGTGGAGTCCCTTCTTCCATCAGGTGCCCCCAGCGGAGTCCCTCCTTCTATCACAGGTGTCCCCCAGCGGAGTCCCTTCTTCCATCAGGTGTCCCCAGCAGAGTCCCTCCTTACACAGGTGTCCCAAGCAGAGTCCCTCCTTACACAGGTGTCCCCAGCGGAGTTCCTCCTTACACAGTTGTCCCCAGCGGAGTCCCTTCTTACACAGGTGTCCCCAGTGGAGTGTCCCTCCTTACACAGGTGTCCCCAGCGGAGTGTCCCTCCTTACACAGGTGTCCTGAGTGGTGTGTCCCTCCTTACATAGGTGTCCCCAGCGGAGTCCCTCCCGACCCCTGTGGATACATTCCTCCCTGTGTGGT
>BLSH010347779.1:8604-19061 GCA_018402905.1 Glandirana rugosa
CCAGTCTCCGGTGTATGTACGGCGTCCTCTTATGTGGCCTCTGACCATCTCCTGCGGCATGTATGTGGCCTCTGACCATCTCCTGCGGCATGCATGTAGCCTCTGACCATCTCCTGCAGCATGCATGTGTTCTCTGACCATCTCCTGCGGCATGTATGTGTTCTCTGACCATCTCCTGCGGCATGTATGTGGCCTCTGACCATCTCCTGCGGCATGTATGTGGCCTCTGACCATCTCCTGCGGCATGTATGTGGCCTATGTGGGACTATGTCAGGGGCCATACTTTTGCCCTCTTATATATTGAAAGTTGACCATCACCGACCTAGCCAGTGTCCCGGGATCTGTTCCTGTGACCGAGATCATGTGATCAGGGGCCATACGAATGTGAGCGTCCCATTGCTGGTATTGATGTAGATTGTTATACATGGAGATTTTATCTCTCATTGGCTGCATTGCAGTCTGTACATTGATCATTGAATGCGGAATTTTCTTTAACTGCAATATGTCCAGTCTACAGACCTTCGCTATTCCAGGCTCCATATTTCTCAGTATCCTGTCTGGATTCCTCTACCCCTTCCCCCTGGCTCTCTTCCTTGTCTGTTTGGTGAGTATCTGTGTAGTCATAGAAGAACGTTTTCCACTCCTGGCTTAAAGAAGTATGATGTTTGTTATAAAATAAAAATCCCCTACACTTCCCTCTATGCTGCAGCATCGGGGTAATGCTGCAGCTGTCCCACTTCGGCTCTAAGCCTGAGAACTGAGCAATCCCATGACTGTTGATGGCTCAGTTCTCAGTCTGCTTGCAGTGAAGAGAAGTGACCGCTCTGTGCTCTCCCCCTGCAGCACTCACTGGAGCAACAGGCATGGGAGGGGGTGGGCGTGGCTGGCTTCAGCTCTCAGGGGTGTGCTGAGAGGCGGAGCCAGCTGTCAGCAGCTGGGTGGATGCCAAAAATGTGTTCAATAAAATTGCACAGAGCCGCCGCCTCTCGGGTACCCCACCGTCGCTCCTGGCACCTCTTTGGTGAGTTCCCCCATAGAAAGCTTTGGGGGGCTCGCTCCCAAGCCTCGCTGTCTTTAGACACAAACAGCAGGAGCCGGACACTGCCCTGCCCCCTGCTCCAGCGTCACTGGCTTTGATTGACAGCAGAGGGAGCCAATGGCTCTTGCGGACTCAGCAAAAGCCTGTGAGACCCGGAAGTGAGGAGAGAGCGGAGCTGCAGACGTGCACAGAGCTGGATCAAATGATGGCTCAGGTAAGTAAAATGGGGGGGGAGGAATGATACCTCAACGTTTTTTACCTTAATGCAAGGAATGCATTTATAACCACTTCAGCCCCTGAAAGATTTACCCCCTACCTGACCAGAGCACTTTTTGCAATTTGGCACTGCGTCGTTTTAACTGACAATTGCGCGGTCGTGCGACGTTGTACCCAAACAAAATTGACGTCCTTTTTCCCCACAAACAGAGCTTTCTTTTGGTGGTATTTCATCACCTCTGCGGTTTTTATTTTTTGTGCTATAAACAAAAAGAGCAACAATTTTAAAAGAAAAAACCCAATATCTGTTTAATTTTCACTGTAATACATATAAAAAAAATGAATTTCTTCATCAGTTTAGGCCGATGTATATTCTTCTACATATTTTTGGTAAAAAAAAAAAATCGCAATAAGCATGTATTGATTGGTTTTGTACAAAAGCTATCGCATCTACAAACTATGGAAATTGATTTATGACATTTTTTTTTTTTTTTTTTTTTTTTTTTTTTTTTTTCTTACTAGTAATGGCAGTGATCTGCGATTTTTAGTTCGACTGCGATATTGGGGTGGACAGATCGGACACTTTTGACACGTTTTTGGGACCAATGACATTTATACAGCGATCAGAGCTTTAAATAGCCACTGATTTACTGTATAAATGTCACTGGCAGGGAAGGGGTTAACACTAAGGGGCGATCTAGGGGTTAACTGTGTTCCCTGTCAGTGTGTTGTAACTGTGTGGGGGTTGGGATGACAGGGGAGAGGAGAGCGATCGCTGCCCCCATATACTGGGAACATTCGATCGCTCTCCTCTCCTCTGTCAGAACGGGGGATCCTCTTGTTTACATTCACGGATCCCCGTTCTGTCACTGCCGGAGAGTGATCGTGGGTGGCCGGCTGACATTGAGTCCGCCCCACTTGCTGATTTGCTCCCCTGCTAGCGTGCGAGTGCGCCTCCGGCGACATACTCGCTCCTGCTCAGGTGACTGCGATTCCCGCGGGAGAGCCATGTTGCCATCCTCAATCCACAGCGGGCAGTTGGCAACTGGGTAAAGTAATTATTGATGCTTATGTTCTAAACAAGAAGGGCTCACAGGCCTAGCGCATCACCACAAACGCCTTTTTATTAACCACTTCCTTACTGGGCACTTAAACCCCCCTCCTGCCCGGACCAATTTTCAGTTTGCAGCGATGTCACTCTTTGAATGACAATTGCGCGGTCGTGCGGCGTTGTACCCAAACAAAATTTGCGTCCTTTTTTCCCCACAAATAGAGCTTTCTTTTGGTGGTATTTGATCCCCTCTGCGTCATTTCTGATCACCACTATAAACAAAGAGCGACAATTTTGAAAAAAAAACTATATTTTTTACTTTTTGCTATAATAAATGTCCAAAAATAAAAAACTAATTTATTCATCAGTTTTGGCTGATTTATATTCTTCTACATATTTTTGGTTAAAAAAATCGCAATCGGCGTCAATAGACGTCCTCCCGGCATTTTAGAGCCGTGCTGTAGCTGTCATTCGGCTATAGCGCGGATAGGAGGTGGTTAAAAGTGGATAAAAACTCAAAGGCTGTGGTTACACAAGCTTGTAGAAGATCATATGATAGGATGTCTCTTGGCGCCCCTAGGGCCTGGATACTAAAATGGAAGATCTATACCACACTGCACTACACAATGCAAGATCTAACTTGGGGAAGAAGAGGGTATATCCATTGAAACCCGTTATACAGCACAGTACTACACGTGCGTCCTTTTTTCCCCACAAATAAGAGCTTTCGTTTGGTGGTATTTGATCCCCTCTGCGTCATTTCTGATCGCCTCTATAAACAAAGAAGAGCGACAATTTTGGAAAAAAAAATCTTTTTTGATAAAATCCAAATCCAAAAAAATATAAAAACAAATTTATTCATCGGTTTTGGCCGATTTATTCTTCCTCATATTTTTGGAAAAAAAAAAAATCACAATCAGCGTTTGGTGTGCGCAAAAGTTGCCACATTTACAAACCATGAGAATTAATTTCTGGCGTTTTTACGATCTGGTTTTTTTTTTTTTTTGTGGGGGGTGGACATTTTTGACACTTTTTATGGAACCAATGACATTTATACAGCAATCAGAAATTTAAATATCCACTGATTGCTGTATAAATGTCATTGGCGGGGCAGGGAAGGGGTTAACTGCGTTCCCTAGGCGTTCTAACTGAGGGGGCTGGGCTGCCAGGGGCACCAGAGATCTAACTGATCCCAGTGACAGGGCTCAGTAGATCTCTTAGATGCCGTCTGACAGAACGGGGAACCGCCGTGTTTACATTGGTGGTTCCCCGTTCTGGCTCTTCACAGGCCATCGTGGGTCGCCGGCAGACAACCCACAGCCCTGTTCAGGGAGCGTGCCTGCGAGTGACGACTATAAGCGGCGATTTGCGGGACAGAGCCACACATTCACCGCTTAGGCCTCATACACATGGACGTTTTTTGACGCCGACGTTTTCTGGCGTTTTTTGCAGCTCTCCATGTTAGTCAATGGCCCCATAAAAACGTCGGCGTTTCTGAGCTGTAGGTGGCGTCGGCGTTAGTGAGCAGAAAGTAGAACCCATGGCCATCGCGTTCTGAGGCTGTAACGTTTTGGCATTTTTTGACACCGACGCCACAATATGCCAACATATGCCACCTATTATTATACCGGCGTTTTCCGGCGTTTTTTGACGCCGACGTTTTTAGGTTGAAAAATAGCAGAGGGATGATTTTTTTAAAAAAACGCCTATTGACGCCGACGCTCACTAACGCTCAAAAACGCCAATGCATAACGCCGAAAGACGCCGACTTTTTTTCCTTGACGTCGGGCCCGACGTTTTGATTATTTTTTTAGAAACGTCCGTGTGTATGAGGCCTTATAGTCGCTACGCGGTCGGCAAATGGTTAAAAGTAAGCAGCCACAAAAAGTGTAGCTGCTGACTTTTAATAAACAGCCACTTACCTGTGTCCCGGTCCAGCGATGCGGCCGCACGGAGCCTCTGATCTCTCATCCTCCCCGGCGCCGTCATTGCTATTGTGGGCACCCAGCCGTGACAGCTAGTGGCTTAAGGCGACCGGAAAGTGCCCGTCAAAATCGGGCAATGTTTAGCAACAACATTGCTCAGCTGCTGAAACAGAAAGACTGTTTCATTTTGTATCGTTCTCTTTATGCCTCTACAGATCAAAGGGTTCAACTTCCATCTGCAGATTAAGTCAGTTTAAAGCAACCTGTCATGTAAAAAAAAAGTGTTCCACTATTTTAACCCCTTATTAACCCTTAATTTACTCGAATTCCTTATTCTCCATTTTTCACTTCTATTTTTAAACTATTAATAATTACAGTGATTGTAAAGCTGTGGTTTTTTCTTCTTTAAAATAACAAACACGTCATACCTACCTTCTTTTGCACCTTCTCCCTTTTGGTCCCAAACCTCCTCTTCTGGGGTCCTCCAGCGGCGCTCCTGGACCACCTCCACATCCAGTGACCCGTCAGGGAAAGCTTCCTGGCAGTCACACTTGCGGGTGCGCCCCCCGTGTCCTGCTGTTTGCGTGTATTCACACAAACAGCGGGACTCGGCCCCGCCCCCCGCGTCACTGGACCTGATTGACAGCAGCGGGAGCCAATGGCTTCCCTGCTATCAATCCAGCCAATGAGGACCCGACACACCAGAGGGAACGGATTGCTTGTAGCCGCTGCTGGAATGAACTGGGTCAGGTAAGTAAAAGGGGGGGCTCTGGGGGGGGGTCATTATTGAGAAAAGGTTTTTCACCTTAATGCATAGAATGCATTGAGGCGAAAAACCACGAGACTTTACAACCCCTTTAAAACATTTGTTTTGTTTGCTTGTTCATTTTCACACCTTTTAACCAGTTGCCGACCAGCAGCAACTTGGCTCGATATCGCATATCGCCGTCACCTGACGGTGGCTGCGAGATCGCTGATCGTGAGTGTGCACCGCCGGAGGTGCGCTCACTGTGTAGCAGGGGAGCCAGGGAGCGGCTGGGGCGGACTCTATGTCCTCCGGCTACCTGCGACCGCTCCCCCGCACTAACAGAACGGAGGTCCCTGTATGTAAACAACAGATCTCCGTCCTGACAGGAGAGAGGAGTGTGATCTTCTGTTCCCTGTATATGGGAGCGGCGATCTCTCTCCTCCCCCAGTCATCCCAGCCTCCATTCAGTTAGTAACACATCCCAGGGAACACAGTTAACCCTTAGAACGCCCCTTAGTGTTAACCCCTTCCCTACCAGTGACATTTATACATTAATCGGTGCATTTTCATAGCACTGATCGCTGTATAAATGCCAATGGTCTCAAAAAAGTGTCAAAAGTGTCCGACATGTCCTCTGCAATGTCGCAGTCCCGCTAAAAATCGCAGATCACCGCCATTGTAAAAAAAACATAAATTAATTCCCATCGTTTGTAAACGCGGCAACTTTTGCGCAAACCAATCAATATACGGCGATCGCTTTTTTTTTTTTTTTTAAGATGTATAATTCTCTAATTATCGGCCTAAACTGTGGAATAGATTTTGGGTATACATATCCAAAAAAAAGTGTGTGTGTGTGTGTGTGTGTGTGTGTGTATATATATATATATACATATTTTTTTGGATATGTATTTTAGTAAATGGCAAGAAATATTGGAGTTTTTCAAAATTGTCGCTCTTTTTTTGTTTATAGCGGTGATCAGAAATGACGCAGAGGGGATAAAATATCACCAAAAGAAAGCTCTGTTTGTGGGGAAAAAAAGGACGCCAGTTTGGTTTGGCTACAACGTCGCACGACCACGCAATTGTCAGTTAAAGCAACGCAGCGCCGAATCGCAAAAAAATGCTCTGGTCCTAAAGGTGGAAATCCTTCCGGGGCTGAAGTGGTTAACCTATATTTACATGTTTCACCTTGAAAAACACAAAATGTAAAATATATATATATTTATGTATAGCTTTTCAATGCTTTATACCATTGCTGACAGCTGAATTATAAACGAAGCAGTTGCTGGCAGGTATTGCGTACTAAAAAAAAAAAAGAAATAGTATTTATACTAAAAAAAAAAAAAACAAATGGTATCGATGTATCCCTAATTATGCTGTATATAAAAGAGAACTCCGCAGCACTAGAATATTTTGTAGCCATTCAGCTATACATTCTAAGGGAAGATGATCCATCCCATTGTCTGCTGTTCATGAAAGTATTCGTTCTCCCATCTCCGCTCTCCTGCTGTCACTAGCCTGGCTGTGCTGTCTGGCAGGGGTCTGTTTGTTTCACAAGACTGGCTGAATAGAAATACAAACCCTCTGTAGGGTACATGGCTGCTCACTCTCTCCTCTGTCTCCTTCCAGTGTTCAGGTCTCGGAGCGTCATTCTGCTACATGCTCTCTTACCATGTTGGGAGGCCGGTGGTCTACAAATACCTGACAGAGAAAGCCGTCAAATGGTCAGAGCAGGTAACACACATTTCATGGAAATATTAGTTGATTCAAGGGTGACGTTTTAGTTATTGGTGACATCCACTGTCATCTTTTATCTTGGAGACCCGGGTGTGTGGTTTCTTTTCTGTAATTCCTTATTGACATCGGAGTTCCCCTGTTGCTTTTGTTGCTTTCTACATAAAGTACAAAAGAAAAACAAAGAATTCCAGCAGGGGGAGCACCTTGTAATGGCAGCAGCAGGTGTGCAGACCTGGGAGCTCATCAGTGCAGTGTTGGGTGCTGAATGTACCCATATATGGGGCCTCACTGAGGTGGGTCTTTATCCGTGGGGCTTCATATACTGTATGTGCTACTGTGTTTGTGCTGAAAGATTCCCGATCTCCTAATTACTGTGATGGCCCGTGATTGGCTATCATATTGATCAATCACTGTACAGGCTTGTTGTTTTTTTCTCCTCTTGAATGGAGAAAAAGGAACATTGTATACATACAGGATATGTTCTATCTAATATACTGGATACATTCTATAGAATACATTGTATACATACAGGATACATTATATAATACGTTGTATACATACAGGATCCATTATATCATACATTGTATACATACAGGATCTATTATATAATACATTGTGTACATACAGGATACATTATATAATACGTTGTATACATACAGGATCCATTCTATATAATACATTGTATACATACAGGATACATTCTATATAATACATTGTGTACATACAGGACCCATAGTCTAATGCATTGTATACATACAGGATATGTTCTATATAATATATTGGATACATTCTATATAATACGTTGTTTACATACAGGATGTATTAAATTATACATTGTATACATACAGGATCCATTATATTATACATTGTATACATACAGGATCTATTATATAATACATTGTAAACTTACAGGATCCATTATATTATACATTGTATACATACACGATCCATTATATAATACATTACATACATACAGGATATAATATATAATACATTGTATACATACAGGATATATTATATAAAACATTGTATACATGCAGGATACATTATATAATTGTATACATGCAGGATATATTATATAATACATTGAATACATACAGGATATATTCTATAATACATTGTATACATACAGGGTCCATTATATAATACATTGCATACATACAGGATAAATTATATAATACATTGTATACATGCAGGATATATTATATAATACATTGCATACATACAGGATATATTATATAATACATTGTATACATGCAGAATATATTATATAATACATTGTATACATACAGGATCTATTATATAATACATTGTATACATACAGGATCTATTATATAATACATTGTATACATACAGGATCTATTATATAATACATTGTATACATACAGGATATATTATATAATTGTATACATACAGGATATATCATAGAATACATTGTATACATACAGGATATATTATATAATACATTGTATACATGCAGAATATATTATATAATATATTGTATACATACAGGATCTATTATATAATACATTGTATACATACAGGATCTATTATATAATACATTGTATACATGCAGGATATATTATATAATACATTGTATACATGCAGGATATATTATATAATACATTGCATACATACAGGATATATTATATAATACATTGTATACATGCAGAATATATTATATAATACATTGTATACATACAGGATCTATTATATAATACATTGTATACATACAGGATCTATTATATAATACATTGTATACATACAGGATCTATTATATAATACATTGTATACATACAGGATACATTATATTATACATTGTATACATACAGGATACATTATATTATACATTGTATACATACAGGATCTATTATATAATACATTGTATACATACAGGATCTATTATATAATGCATTGTATACATACAGGATACATTCTATATAATACATTGTATACATACAGGATATATTATATAATACATTGTATACATACAGGATATATTATATAATACATTGTATACATGCAGGATATATTATATAATACATTGCATACATACAGGATATATTATATAATACATTGTATACATGCAGAATATATTATATAATACATTGTATACATACAGGATCTATTATATATGACATTGTATACATACAGGATATATCATAGAATACATTGTATACATACAGGATACATTATATAATACATTGTATACATACAGGATACATTATATAATACATTGTATACATACAGGATCCATTATATAATACATTGTATACATACAGGATCCATTATATATTACATTGTATACATACAGGATCCATTATATATTACATTGTATACATACAGGATCCATTATATATTACATTGTATACATACAGGATATGTTGTAAAGTATGTTTCATTCAGTTGTATGTAATCCTCTATGATGCTATCCTGTACTTTTGTATTATTCAGGATTATATTTGGCTGTAATCTCTTGCTTGTCGTCAAACTTTTTGTTTTTCTGTTTAAAAAAAAAAAAAAAGGATTGACAAGCGTGCACGGCGTCTGTATCATTGTCTTTATCCTATAATCCCACCTGCTAAGGTCATTACCATCTGATAAGCCTGTTACCATAAGATAGATGAGTGTACAGCGCTGAGTAATATCATTACCGGGCACAGAATTCTGTTAAATGGAGACTACAGTCTAAGTAATGTTTAATGTCAACGCCATGTTTTTACACACTCAGGCCCCATTCACACCGGAGCATTTTGTAGCTTGAAGCCTGAAGCTACTAAACACTTGAGGGGAAAAAATCAATGATTCTCTATGGAGATGGTTCACATCTCCACTCAAAAACGCATGAAGCCAAAAGCCTGAAAACGCTTGAAGCTCAAACAAGTTCTGGAGGTATTTTTGTAGCTTGATTTGAGCGTTTTTCCACTTTTTACATTGGTGACCTTTTGACCTGTACAAAATCGCGGTAAAACGTGCGTATTTCAGCCTGAAAACGCTACGCTCAGGTGTGAATGCAGCCTAACTGTGTGATATAGGATGGATTAGTGCCACTTTCAGTCAGTATATAGACTGGTACCAGGAGAAGAGTAGGAAATCACAATACCAGGGAGCATGGAACTATCTGTATCCATCCATGTAGTTGTTTTATCTCGAGTAGTAGGGATCATTACCTGCAAGCCCATGTGTGCTCCTTTCCTGTAAGTGGACTCTCCATGCTGTCCTTTAGCCATATAGTAGTTGGGATTTGTCACCAGCAGATGGCGCCGATGTTCAGTTACACTCGGTGGAGGGTCCTCTTTGTAGGTCCCGGAGAAATTTCCTGCTCTAATCCCTCCCCTCCCCCCCCCCGAGTTGGTTTCCTCCACCCATTGCGGTATATGTATATCTATGGGTGTTCTGTGCGCCCTGCCAGTTTAATCTGAGTAAAGCGATTACCATGCTACCTGATACTCATATAATGTCATTGTCCTGTAACGTGATCCCAATGTATAATCTCTGTCTCCGCTCTCTGATTACTTCGCTTCTTATGTTTCCAGGTGGAGCGGCACAGAGATCATCTGATTAATTATATCATATTCCTGAGAATAACACCTTTCCTGCCAAACTGGTTCATCAACATCACATCTCCGGTCATCAACGTTCCCCTTAAAGTCTTCTTCTTGGGGACCTTCTTGGGTGAGTAGTTGTGCTGGAGCCATGCCTAGTGGACAATTGTCTAATTGCATTGCTAACCCGTGAGTG
>BLSH010347779.1:21251-39142 GCA_018402905.1 Glandirana rugosa
CCGCTGCCACAGTGACCCGCCCCCGGCCCCTCATCCAATCACCCTGTACCCAATGTACCGGCGCCACCTGTAGGTGGGCGGGGTTGACTTTTTTTTTTTTTCTCGTCTTTTGCCGGCGGGGAGGCGGCGCCCCAGTGCCCCTCCCACACCAGCCGCCGCTGCTCATTCGCAAAATACTAAGGCTACTGTGAATGGGCAGCAGAGGGGAGGGACAGGCATAGCTGATGTGTGTTTTTTTTTTTTCTCTCCTCTCACAGCTGGAGTGTGTACTCCTCCAGGAGTACAATAAACCTGTGACATATAAATAATAGAGAGAAGTCCTGGAGGTGACATGCACCTAATTGGACTCATAGTTTGCCTTCACTTTTTCCAAAGTTGCTACATTCTTCAAATTTTAGATTTAAAAGGATGCTGTGGTGGGTGGAAAGGGGTTAATGTTGCTCAGACGTACATTTAAAAGGATTGTAAAGTCAGAAGTTTTTTTTTTTTATCTTAATGTATTCTATGCATTAAGATAAAAAAATTTCTGTGTGCAGCAGCCCCCCCTAACACTTACCTGAGGTCCCTCTCTGTCCAGCGATGTCCACGAGTGTGACAGGCACCCGAGATTCTCCCTCCTGATTGGCTCGAGACACATTGGCTGCTGCTGCTGTCAATCCAAAGTCAGCTAGCCAATCAGGAGAGAGAGAGGGGACGGGGCCAGGTCTGCGCTCCGTGTCTGAATAGACACAGGGAGCTGTGACTCGGCTCTGGTGCCTCCATAGCAAGCTGCTAGCTGTGGGGACACAGGACAGGAGGGAGGGTCCAGGATCACAGAAGAGGGATCCGGGCTGCTCTGTGCATATCAACTGCAACATGTTTGTTATTTTCATAGGAAAAAATAGAAGACTTTACAATCCCATTAACCACTCGCAGCGTGATGGCGGCAAGGTGGCTCCTTTTCGCGAACCGCGCTAACTAGCATTGTGAGCGCGCGCCCACTGTGTCTGGGGGGGGGGGGGGCCCAGGAAGCGGGTAGGGTGGACTCGAGCGCCGCTGGCTACCCGCGATGGGCCCCCCCCCTGCAGTGAAAGAACAGAGGTCTGTGTAAGTAAACATGGATCTCCGTTCTGACAGAGGGGGAAGGGCTGTGATCACAGGCTTTTTGTATATGGGAGACGTGATCACTCCCCTCCCCCTGCCAGCCCACATACAGATAGAACACACTGAGGGAACACAGCTAACCCTTAGAGCGCCCCCTCCAGGTTAATCCCTTCACTGCCAATGGCATTTACACAGTAATCAGTGCATTTTTATAGCACTGATCGCTGTATAAATGCCAATGGTCCCAAAAAAGTGTCAAAATGGTCCGACATGTCCGCTGCAATACCGCTAAAATTCGCAGATCGTCGCCATTACTAGTAAAATATAAAAAAATAACAACCCAGAAATGAATTCTCAGCATCCGTAAATGCGGCAACTTTTGCGCAAACCCGATTGCGATATTTTTGGTAAAAAAAAATTGGGAAGAATATAAATCGTCCAAAACCGATGAAAAAAGTGGGTTTTTTTTTTTTTTTTTTTTTTTTTGTCGCTCTTATTTTGTTTATTGCGACGATCAGCAATGACGCAGAGGGGATTAAATACCACCAAAAGAAAGCTCTATTTGTGTGGGGAAAAAAGGACGCAAATTTTGTTTGGGTACAAC
Source organism: Glandirana rugosa (assembly GCA_018402905.1). Taxonomy (NCBI): domain Eukaryota; kingdom Metazoa; phylum Chordata; class Amphibia; order Anura; family Ranidae; genus Glandirana; species Glandirana rugosa. The sequence goes on from BLSH010347779.1 coordinate 22,939, forward strand.
GTCGCACGACCGCACAATTGTCAGTTAAAGCGACGCAGCACCGAATCGCAAAAAGTGCTCTGGTCCTAAAGTGTGAAATCCCTCCGGCGCTGAAGTGGTTAAAGAGACTTGTACATAAATGGTAGTAAACTCAGTTTACCCACTTAAACCTACAGGTAAACCTATAATAAGGATCACCTGTAGGTACCAAGAATATCTCCTAAACTTGCACTGTTTAGGAGATATTCAAAGTGCATGCAGCCAGTGACGTCACCGACACGTTTTCTCGGAAGGTCTGGCATACCATGCTGGACCTTTCTTTGGACCCTGCGTCGTAAATGGCGGCTCCCGTGCGCACGAACAGGAGTGACGTCATCGCGCCCCTGGCCACTCTTTTAGGTCAGGAAGCCCGGGAAAAGATGGAATCCCTGGAAAAGATGGAATCCCTCTCAGCAGTGACAATGTGCCGCTGGAGGGCTTTGCTTTAAGGCAAACAAGTGGCAAAACGTTTTGTACTTTAATGCAGGGAATGCTTACGGTAAAAAAATGGTCTTACCTTTAAGCATGCATTTTCTCCCCTAGGGTCCCCAGAACAAGTAGAAGGTTTTATCTCCCCAGCAGGGTCCCTGACAACAGTAAGATCCTGCCTGGTTCTAACCCTTCCCTACTCCACCCACAACTAAAAGTTTTGCTTTAAATGAACGTTAACCTCTTGCCGTCCATGTAATGCCCACATATGCATCCTTGGAGATTTGCAGCTTCTGTGTTGAAAGCGCATTCCCACAGCACAGTGATCGAGCATAGACAGCTCCTGGTCAGTAATGATTGAGAGCCGGTGGGGCGGGCTGGCCGATCATGTGACCACTGTGATTGGCTGCCGCAAAGCAACCCAGCCTAAAGTACAGAGTACGTTAAGAGACTCTGCTTCAGTCTGGCTCCATCCAGGCCACACCCCTCTAACATGTTTCATCCTGTTCACAGGACTTGGGGTGAAACGCGTCAGCCCGTAGCCTGGATGGAGCCGGGCTAAAGAGCCGAGTTTGTTTGTTGACTCTATACTTAAGACTGTGTTGGTGTGTGGTGGCTTTGGTTTCTTTTTATCCAAAGTGTTCACAGAGCCGGGACAGGCTCTTTTTCCGCCTGCACTTGTCACTAGGAGTCACCAGAGCTCTGGATCGGCACCCCCAAGTCATTGTGATGTGGCTGTCACTGTCACGATCTCGCCGCACAAATGGAAAGACTAAGTTAAAGGGACACCAGGGATGGGTTAATAAGCAATTTAAACCCCTTTAAAAAGCCCCCCCCCCAGCTTCGCTTTTAACCTATTTTTATGAAAAATTTGTGTTTTTGTTTTTTTTCTGGCTTTGTAACATATAAATACAATTTGCTGCCATTGTCCGCTCATTACACTTTGTCTGTTCCAGGCGTGGCCCCTCCGTCGTTCGTGGCAATCAAGGCCGGGACCACACTTTACCAGCTGACCACGGCAGGGGAGGCAGTCTCCTGGAACTCTATCATTGTCCTCATGATCTTGGCTGTCCTCTCCATCCTGCCCGCCATCTTCCAGAAGAAACTTAAGAAGAAGTTTGAATGAGCCTCCACCCCGACTGCTGGGTTCTCCTCTTAGGACGCTTTCTGAAGACTGAGAGCAGAAGACTAAAAAAAACTTATTTAATTTTACAGACTGCAGTTTTCCTGCCTTTCTATTAAATTAAAATATTTTATTTAGAACTTTTATCAATAGGCCCCCCCATACTACCCACATCTCCGGAGGTGGTATGGTGGAACGTATTGAGGCCTTACAGCACGGACCATTGCTGGTGTCAATGAACTGGTAATATTTGACCATTCAGCCCCTCCCAGATGGGGAAACTGAAGGCTGCTCCTTAGAAAAGATGCCCCGGCTTGGCGTGAAGAGCTATGGCACTGGACTTCTCTATCCTCTGTACACTGACCACCCAACCAGTACAGGCTCTAAGCACTCTAGGTTTGTATATACCGTGCAATGGCATACAGGATCAAGAGTTACTGCCCCCCTTTGGTGACTGTGCAGCAGTTGCCAATGGTACTTTTGTGTGATTTTTTTACCCACCAGCACCATATCTGGTTGGCAAACCTGAGCAAAAGCTCCCCGGCTCAGGTTGGGGCCTCAGCCGGCTCAGGTTGGGGCCTCAGCCGGCTCAGGTTGGGGCCTCAGCCGGCTCAGGTTGGGGCCTCAGCCGGCTCAGGTTGGGGCCTCAGCCAAGGACGCTGCACTGGCAGCTCCCTGCTGACCTGATGGAGCCCTGGCCCTGATTTACGATTACTGCCTATACCCAATTGGTGGCCCTGGATGAGTATTAGTTGTAGGACGTCTGTGTAAGCCATGTGGATCCAAGGACTGCAGCGTTCTGGTCTTTGTCAAAGCGTCAGCCCACCCAAAGGTGATAAATGTCTGCTGGACAGAGACCAACAGTGAGTTCTTGTATCTCTCGGGGTTCTCCAGTGGTGATGTCTCCTAAATAAACCTGCAGCACGGCAACAAACCTGCTCCTCTCACCTCTCCACTGAATAATAGGGTGCCGGTTTTAAAGAAGCCCATCCTAGCTCACCATTACAGGGAATAGATGAATAAGAGCTGGCATCCATCTGCTCTCCACTGATCCAAATAATTTTATTCAAGCATCAACAATGTAGTTGCAATAACGTTGTCGCCACCCATAAGAAACGTCCCTCTCAATGCGTTTTACTACAATCACATGGATCAAGCCATTTGTGATGAAACGCGTTAGCCGGTGTTTACTTTTATGGCGGAGACACCATGATTGCAGCTACACTGTTGATGCTCGAATAAAAGTATTTGAAAGAATGGAGATCGGATTGCGGCTCGCTTTCATCCGTCTCCAACGCCTGATAAACTCTCCGTAAGATAAAAATCCAGGAAAGGGAGCGGGACCCCCTGGCAATGGCTGTGATGGGGGCATGGAGGTGTGCCGAAACCAAAAATTCAAGATGCATTTGGCCTAAAAGGAAAATGACAGATTTTAAAATAATATATATATATTTTTATATATAATTGTATTATATTCTTCTTTTTAATTAATATCATGAATACCAATTTGTCAGCCATTATCGCCACCGTGAGCACTAGAAAAATGCATCCCTTTAAATTCTATGTCTTCACACTGGTCCACTTTGCTTCCGTTGTGTTAATTATCTTATTTGCTGCATTTTTGGTCCGTTAAAAAAAATGCATTGAAAACGCAGAAAGGGCGCAACAGTAACGCGCCCGTGTTATGTTTTTGATGGGCTTTTTGAGGCACATCGCCTATGAAAAACAAACCATAAGCACAGTAAAATCTCTTGCGTTTTCGGCACTTTTTTTTTCCTCTATCGCCAAAATGCCGAAAATGCCATTTTCGGCCACATCTCTAGTGTGAAGATTTTACCGCTGGAATTCCCAAGAGATAGAAGGAGCCTTTGGGTGGATTCACCAATATTCGTTTTTGGTGAAATGAACGTTCACCAAGACGCGATGTTCTATAGAGCGGTGTGCGGATCCCGGCTGATCGCAAATGTGTAGATATTCCAATGTGTGTCTGTCCACAATGTTCTGATTTGGATTGGATGGAATGGGGACAGATTTAAACCCATTTATATATATATGGACCGCCCTCTCTCCTTGTGCAGGGTGACTGGTCTTGTCTCTGCCCCTCCTGTAATGGGTGGAGACTGCTGGGTCCCTCCCACAGCTCTGCTCTCTCTCCTTGTGCAGGAGGACTGGTCTTTTCTAAGCCCCCTACTGTAATAATCGATAGTGGGTGGAGCCTACTAGCCCCTCCTCCATCTTTGCTCTCTCCTTGTTCAGGGTGATTGGTCTTGTCTCCACCCCCTCCTGTAGTTTTCTGTAGTGGGTGGAGCCTGCTCAGTCCCTCCCACAGCCCTGCTCTCTCTCCTTGTGCAGGTTGACTGGTCTAGTCTCCGCCCCCTCCTGTAGTGGGTGGAGCCTGCTCAGTCCCTCCCACAGCCCTGCTCTCTCAACTTGTGCAAGGTGACTGGTCTAGTCTCCGCCCCCTCCTGTAGTTTTCTGTAGTGGGTGGAGCCTGCTCAGTCCCTCCCACAGCCCTGCTCTCTCTCCTTGGTGCATGGTGACTGGTCTAGTCTCCGCCCCCTCCTGTAGTTTTCTGTAGTTGGTGGAGTCTGCTCAGTCCCTCCCACAGCCCTGCTCTCTCTCCTTGTGCAGGGTGACTGGTCTAGTATCCGCCTCCTGTAGTTTTCTGAAGTGGGTGGAGCCTGCTCAGTCCCTCCCACAGCTCTGCTCTTTCTTTTTGTGCAGGGTGACTGGTCTAGTCTCCGCCGCCTCCTGTAGTTTTTGGTAGTGGGTGGAGCTTGCTCAGTCCCTCCCACAGCCCTGCTCTCCCTTGTTCAGGGTGACTGGTCTAGTCTCCGCCCCCTCCTGCAGTTTTCTGTAGTGGGTGGAGTCTGCTCAGTCCCTCCCACAGCCCTGCTCTCTCTCCTTGTGCAGGGTGACTGGTCTAGTCTCCGCCCCCTCCTGTAGTTTTCTGTAGTGGGTGGAGTCTGCTCAATCCCTCCCACAGCCCTGCTCTTCCTCCTTGTGCAGGGTGACTGGTCTAGTCTCCGCCCCCTCCTGTAGTTTTTTGTAGTGGGTGGAGCCTGCTCAGTCCCTCCCACAGCCCTTCTCTCTCTCCTTGTGCAGGGTGACTGGTCTAGTCTCCGCCCCCTCCTGTCGTTTTTTGTAGTGGGTGGAGCCTGCTCAGTCCCTCCCACAGCCCTGCTCTTCCTCCTAGTGCAGGGTGACTGGTCTAGTCTCCGCCCCTCCTGTAGTTTTTTGTAGTGGGTGGAGTCTGCTCAGTCCCTCCCATAGCCATGCTCTCTCTTCTTGTGCAGGGTGACTGGTCTAGTCTCCGCCTCCTCCTGTAGTGGGTGGGACAAGCTCTGCTCTCCTGTACAGCACAGTGATGATGTCACTGCTACTTAGAGTTTAGCTTTAAGCCTACATTTTGATGTCGATTGTTTAGTGGGCGGCTCAGTAAATTCCAGCTAAAGGGTTCTTGAGAATCATTCAGGATGCAAAATTTTGTTCTTCCTGGTCGCCAGCTGCTTAATGCCCGACTGGGAAAACCTGGGAATAAATCTGTCTGCAGATACTGATATACATGCAGATTAACCTACAAATGTGACGAGTGGGGGGGTCACTATGATAGGGCACCCCCATGTGAAGTATTGGATCTAACCCTACAGTGTTCTAACCAGTAATGGACACCAATCCAGCTCTCCTTCTGTCTGTTGCACATTTTGTTTGGGACTAAAAAAAAATTAATGTCTAACGAGGTTATGTCTGTATTTAATTGGTAAAACTTTTAATTAAAACTTATCAAAGTGGCTTCTGGCATTTTATTTATGGAAGTTTGGTAGAAAAAAAATATATATTTCTCTCTCGTTCATTGACGGATGCAGCATCTCTTCATTACCCCTTGGGTTATGCCACCTTTCACTAGGAGTGGACTAGGCAGAACTTCAGTTCAGCTAAAAAACCGACACAGCCCCTCCCAGGGGGCGGTCCTCCCTGGTATAACCCCCCCCCCCCCCACCAGCCAGCTCAGCCTTCAGTCTTTTCTGCCTAGTGCAAGGAGTTGGACAGTCCCCATGCTGGGACCTGTGGTTCCATGATTTTTTCTTCTTTTAAAAAAAAAAAAAAGTTTTTATTTTCTTCTAATGAAGACTGGGTGACAGGCTGGATGATATAGATCCAGGGAGTCTCCCCAGCTCGGCCAACGGACCGAGCCGACCTATGCTGCACGCTGGGTCAGCCGTGTCAGGCCCCGTTCCGTGCGGGGCGGCCTGCGGGTTAAATGTCCCGCCAGCACGCTTAAGATCGGGCTTTCAGGTCTGCGTCACGGGTGTCGCCCGGCCGGAAGCTCCCCCTGTAGGAATAGACAGGGAGGCAGGTCTGTCTCGGGTGGGATACCCGCTCCACCCGTCTGGATGGGTAAGTACTCCCCCCCCCCCCCCCCCCCCCCCCCGGGGCGTGGGGGGGCTGGCGGGTTTAGCCCCATTCCCAGTGGTGTCTGGCGGTGCTCCATCCCTATCCCTCCACCCTTATGCCTCGGATTGGAAAAAAAAAGAAAATGTTTTTTTCTCTATCCCCTCCAGGGGGCCGATATCGCCGCTGGGGGGGCCCTGTAGGGGTTTCTTACTTCCCCCGGTCGCATCGGCGCCATTTTTCTTTGGCCCGGCCGCCATTTTGCTGAAGCCGGCCGCATGTTTCCATGAGGCTGCCATTTTGCGGGAGTCGTCCGCTCATTTTGGCCTCTAGTGTGCACGGCCATTTTTAGTTGGTCGGCCGTGCATTAAAGGCTATGGCTGGAGGGGTGGGCGGTCCCTGAGCGCTTTCTGGTCCAAGAGCACATGTGAAGACGCTGGGAATGGCAGCAGCAGCATCAACACTATTTAGCGGTTTGTACAGGCAGACTCAGCAGCTTGAGCAGCGCTTCTCCTGGGGCAAGGTGCAGGCTACGGTTCGGTCCTCCTGGGTGTAACTGCAGTGGTCCCTGTCCAGTGTGCCTGGGGTGGGGGGCGCGCCTATTTCCGGTGCCTAGGCCTCTATTGGGTGGCGTGTGTGTCCAGTGTGACAATGGCGGCTGAAGCTAGCGCTTCTGCGACGGGGACCTCCGCTGGTGCTGGGACCTATGGTGCCTCTAGCTACTCTGACTCAGGTCCTGGAGTCCTTTATTTCTTGGGCAGAGTTGGGCCGTGACCGCAGAGCTTACAAGAGACGGCCGCCTCCTCCATCTTCATCTGGGGATTCTGACCTTGAGGGGGGGTCCACCAGAACGGGGACCCCCCCTCGAGTTGTCGGATGGGGAGCTCCGGGATTCCTCTGATGGGGAGGAAATTTTTTCAGGGCACACCATTGTGCATTAAAGGGCTTTGGTGGGCTCCTTAATCTCATTTGTTCGTGAGGCGCTAAAGCTGGGGACAGCGGGTGACTCGCAAGAGACGGCTGTGGTCTTTGGATCGCATAGGCTGGTTCGCACCCCTAAGGTGTTCCCTTATGTACCTTTCTTTGATCAGATTGTGTACAAAGAATGGCAGCGGCCTCAGAGCTCTCTGCCTCTACCAAGACGGTTTGCTGTACGTTATCCTTTTGAGGACAGTATGGCGCAGAAATGGGTCTACCCCCCCCCCAAGTTAGACCCCCCCCCCCGTGTCCCGCCTGAGCAAGGCGACCACCATTCCGGTGGAGGGCACGCCGTCTTTTAAGGATCCGGCTGACAGGAGGGCCGAGGCAGTTGCCAAGGCCATGTTTGTCTTGACTGAGTCGGCCATGCGGCCGACGCTAGTGTCGGCGCTTGTGGCACAGGCTCTGACGGAATGGGCTGGGGTGTTGCATCGTGATTTGAGCAAGGCGCATGTCCCTCCTAAGACCGTGGAGCTGGCTGAACAGCTCTCCCAGGGGCTCAGGTATTTCTGTGATGCGGCCCTGGACATAGCTCCCATACTGTCAAAACTGTCCGCCTTCGCAGTAGTGATCAGGCGTGTACTCTGGTGGAAGTGCTGGTCTGGGGACCAAGCGTCAAAGAAGGCGCTTACTAACTCGCCCTTTCAGGGAGGGCGCCTCTTCGGAGCTTCTCTGGATGAGATCATCAAGGATCTCACGGGGGGGGAAAGAGTACCTCTCTCCCCGAGCCTAAGTGGGGTAAGGAGCCTCGTCGCAGGCTGGGCCCCTCGTTTTCTGGTCAGAAAAACGATTTTCCTGCCTCCCGTTCGGCGGGCAAGGGTGCTAACCCCTCCAAGGCTGCTGCAGGAGGTCAGAAGCGACCATGGCAGCATAAGCAAGAGAAGTCTGATGGGAAGCCCTCCTCCACATGATGGGTTGCCCCCGCCCGTCGCTCGGGTGGGGGGTCGCCTGCTGGAGTTTGAGGAACAATGGACCTCTCGCATTTCAGATTCCTGGGTGTACGAGGTGGTCTCGGCGGGGTACAAGATAGAATTCTGTGCCATGCCTCCAGACAGGTTCTTTGCCTCCAATCTGAGGCTTCCCCCCAGGGCGACAGTTGGCCCTGCTGGGGGCCGTGCAGGATCTGCTCTACAAGGGGGTGGTTGTGCCGCCACCAGCCACGGAACGTTTCCATGGTTTTTACTCCAACCTGTTTGTGATCCCAAGGAAGGATGGGGTCAGGCCCTCAACATTTATGTTCGGGCGTGGAAATTCTGGATGGAGTCAGTCCGCTTGGTGGTAGCGGCCCTTCGCCAGGGGGACTTGCTAGCGTCCTTGGATATCAAGGATGTGCATTTGCATCTCGCCATCTGTACCTCGCACCAATGTTTTCTACATTTCACAGTAGGTGATCACCACTATCAGTTTGGGGCCTTGCCTTTCAGCCTGGCCTCAGCCCGCCGGGTTTTCACCAAGCTCCTGGCCCCGGTGTTGGCTCTATTGCGGCAGAGGGGCATTGCAGTTCTGGCATATCTGGACGACCTGCTTCTGCGGGCAGAGTCTGCCTCAGCTCTGAGGGACAACATAGCCATCACACTGCACACCCTGCAGGAGTTCGGATGGGTGATCAATCGGTCGAAGTCGGTGTTGACTCCGTCACACCGCCTGGAGTACCTGGGTTTGACCTTGGACTCTGTCAGGGCAAGAGTTTTTCTTCCTTTGGGAAAACTGCAGACGCTGCAGCAGGCGGTGAGGTCTCTACTGTCAGAGAAGTGGCCCTCTCTGAGGTTTTGCATGCGGGTCCTGGGGCTCATGGTGTCCACCTTCGGGGCGGTTCTGTATGCCCAGAGTCATACCCGGTCCCTGCAAGGCTTGATTCTGCTGTGGTGGGACAAATCTCCTCCATTCCTGCATCACCTGGTCAAGCTGGACCGTGAGGCCAGGTCTGCTCTAATTTGGTGGTTAAGGGCCTCGTCCCTGAAGGATGGGAAGTCCTTCCTCCCCATAATGTGGTCCGTGGTGACCACAGATGCCAGTCTAAGCGGCGGGAGGGGGGGGGAGTCCTGGGGTTGTTGCCAACGCAGGGTCGTTGGTCTCGGGAGGAAAGTCTGCTCCCAATCAATGTGCTGGAACTTGGGGCCATCAAGCTTTGCCTCTCCCATTGGTCGGGAAGGCTGAGAGGGCCCCCTGTCAGAGTCCAATCGGACAATGCCACGGCCGTGGCATATGGGAACCATCAGGGTGGAACGAGAAGCTCGACGGCAGCATTAGAGGCGGCTCACATTCTGCAGCGGGCAGAGCTTCATGTGCCGGCTCTCTCCGCCGTGTACATTCCGGGCATAGAAAATTGGCAAGCGGATTACCTCAGCCGACAGCGGTTGGATCAGGGAGAGTGGTCCCTGCATCCGGATATGTTCGGACAACTTTGCCAAAAATGGGTCGCTCCTGACGTAGATCTGCTGGGGTCCCGGCTCAATCAAAAGGTTCAGACCTTTGTGAGCAGAGCAAGGGATCCGCTGGCGGACGCCCCTGTAGCTCCATGGAGCCAGTATCGGCACATCTATGCTTTTCCACCTCTCAAGCTGATTCTGCATCTGTTGCGCAGGATAGAGGTGGAGGGAATTCCAACCATTCTGGTGGCTCCGGATTGGCCTCGGCGTCCGTGGTACGCCGACGTGGTGTGGATGGTGGTGGATACTCCCGGGCGTCTCCCGCTTTGTGAGGACCTTCTGTCTCAGGGCCCCATCTTGCACCCTGCTTTACCCTCTCTGGCTTTGACGGCCTGCCTATTGAATCCCAGGTCTTGAGAGATCGGGGGGTCTCCGCTTCGGTGATTCCCACCATGCTTAAGGCATGTAAGTGCGCTTCTAGGAAGATATACCATCGCGCCTGGTGCGAAAGGGGGGGTGGGGGGTGTCCCGGGTGCTAGCTTTCCTTCAGCAAGGCCTGGACCGTAAACTGGCGTTGAGCATGATCAAGGGTCAGATTTCTGGCTTGGCTATCTTTCTTCAGCGTCTTTTGGCGACGCATTCGTTGATTCGCACTTTTATTCAGGGGGTCCAACATGTCACTCCCCAGGTGCGTACGCCTTTGGCGCCTTGGGACCTCAATCTGGTCCTTTCTGGGCTTCAGAAGCCTCCCTTTGAAAATATCAGGGAAATTTCCTTACAACTGCTTTCACAGAAGGTGGCTTTTCTGGTAGCCATCACTTCTGCCAGACGAGTGTCAGAGTTGGCGGCTCTGTCGTGTAGGTCTCCTTATCTGGTCCTACACAAGGATAAGGCGGTTTTGCGCCTGTCACCTTCCTTCTTGCCAAAGGTGGTATCTTCTTTTCACATTAACGAGGACATTGTCCTTCGTTCGTTATGTCCGTGCCCGTCCCATCCTTAAGAGATTGCCTTGCATTCCTTGGATGTGGTTAGGGCTTTGCGGATGCATCTGGTGACCACGGCCCCCATTCGGAGGTCGAATGCGCTCTTTATTGTGGTGGATGGATCACGCAAGGGCTTGGTGGCCTCATCGGCCACCATTTCTCGATGGATTCAACAGACAGTGACCCGTGCGTATGACTTGCGGGGTCTCGAGCCCCCTCTTCCGGTCACGGCTCACTCTACCAGGGCGATTAGCACTTTCTGGGCTTTCCGACATCAAGCGCCGGTTTCTCAAGTGTGCAGAGCGGCTACATGGTCCTCAGTGCACACCTTTACTAAGTTTTACAAAATTGATGTTTCAGCATCTTTGGATGCTGCTTTTGGCCGCAAGGTTTTGCAGGCCGCTGTGTGAGGTTCCTCCAATTCTTTGTGGAGAGTTCCCCCGTTGGGTGAAGTTTTGTTTTTGCGTTACCCACCCCTCTTTTGACACTGCTTTGGGACATCCCCAGGCGTAATGAAGAGATGCTGCATCCGTCAATGAAAGAAAGAGAAAATAGGATTTTTTAACTCGCCGTAAAATCCTTTTCTCTGAGTTCATTGATGGATGCAGCACCCACCCCTTTGTTTGGTTCGAGCTTGCACTGCTTGTTACGGACCGAAGGCTGAGCGGGTGGGGGGGGGAGTGGTTGTTATACCAGGGAGGACCGCCCCCTGGGAGGGGCTGTGTCTGCTTTTTAGCTGAACTGAAGTTCTGCCTAGTCCACTCCTAGTGAAAGGTGGCATAACCCCAGGTGTAATTAAGAGATGCTGCGTCCGTCAACGGAGAAAAGGATTTTACGGTGAGTTAAAAAAAAAAAAAAAAAACCTATTCCTCCCACTGAGACTAATGACGGGGCACTATTCCTCCCACTGACGCCACTGACGGGGCACTATTCCTCCCACTGATGGGGCACTATTCCTTCCACTGACGCCACTGACGGGGCACTATTCCCCCCACTGACGGGGCACTATTCCTCCCACTGACGCCAACGACGGGGTACTATTCCTCCCACTGACAGGGCACTATTCCTCCCACTGACGCCAATGACGGGGTACTATTCCTCCCACTGATGCCAATGATGGGATACTATTCCTCCCACTGATGCCAACTATACTCCCACAGTCTGCCCCCCCCCCCCCCAAAGATTGAAGGACAGTTAACTCTTGGTCTAGGGGGTGTGTAGGATATGACCTTCAGACCTATAATCTACCTATCTCGCTATACTTATGGAAAGCTGTAAACTTTTTGTACTTTGATGCATTCCTTGCATTAAGGTAAAGAATGTTTAGGTGTCAGCATCCCAGCTAAGCTCCCCTTTTACTTACCTGAGCCCTCAAGCGATCCTGGGCTGTGCACCTCCGCAGTTCTTCTCTCACCTCACTTCCAGGTCTCGCTGGCTTTGCCGGGGCACCGAGCCATTGGCACTCAGTGCTGCCAACCAAAGCCAGTGATGAGGGAATGGGGGGGGGGCCGAGTACCACTATCTGTGTAAATGGACGCAGCAGCGGGGCTTGGGTATGAGTGCCCCCATGGTAAGTGGCTTTCCTTGGGGGCACTTGATAGAGGGGAGGGGTCGAATAGAGGAGGTTCATGCCTGCTCGGCGCAATTTCACCCTGGCAAACTGCACCATTTACTTTTTGTTTGTTAGAACTTTATTGAAATGTCACAAGGGACATTCCATTAATTGCTATAATCACGGCAGCGTTGCAATGCGGTGGTTTGCTTTAGCAACACGCTGCTCTGAAATAAAAATGCAGCACAATAATGCGCAGCAATGCAACGGTGTCAGCTGCCATCATAGGAAACAAAATGCTTTGTCTTTGCATTGGGGCTGTGTAAGGCAATGCTGCCCAGTGCAGATGGTGGACTGGGCCCTAAAGGCTGCCACATGAATGACTCGCACCCATCAATAATCTATAATCAGTGGCAGCACTAGCTACATATTGCTGAAATGTACGTCGGCCCTGAGCAACAGCAGCAGCCACCAGGGTCCATGTAGGCATGTAAGCATTAGCCCGATATATATATATATATATATATATATATATTTTTTTTTTCTGTGCATGCAAGAGGAGCGTCCTAACCACCGCACACCATGCAAGGCCATACGTGTTTGATTAGTAGCAGCCTCAGCCCAGCTCCGCCTGAGCTACACCCCGACACGTTTCGTCCTGCACCTGGTGCTTAGCCATGGAGGGGGTCCTACTGGATATTACTGCAACACCCTGGGGGGGAGTTCTAAAGCTTTCTTTGAGGTCACAGTACAGATTCTTCTAATTTTAAGTTATGCAGCTAAATGCTGGGGATCATACAAACCACTGTGCATTGGCCCATACTAGGCTCGCACCGATACCACTTTTCAAGACTGAGCACAAGTACCGATACTTTTTTCAAGTACTCACCGATACTGATCCTTTTTTTTTAGTGTTGTGTGACAGTTTTCAAAGAACAATTTTATAAAAAAAGTAATTTTTCTCCTTTTTATTATACAGGATTTATATGGCGCCAACAGTTTGCGCATCGCTTTACGATGTAGAGGGGGGGACAGCACAATTACAATACACGTCAATGCAGAAGGGACAGGAGGGCCCTGCTGATGGAGCTTACATTCTAAAGCAGTGGTTCTCAACGCCGGTCCTCAGGACCCACCAACAGGCCAGATTTTAAGTATTAGCTTGGGGAGATGCAGACTAGAATACTGCAATCACTGAGCAGCAAATTATATCACCTGTGATGTATGTTTCAGTTATCCTGCAAACCTGGCCTGTTAGTGGGTCCTGAGGACAGGTGTTGAGAACCACTGTTCTAAAGGAATGCTTCTCCTTCACTGATGCGCGCTGACAAGGCTGCACTGATAAGACGGCACCGAAGAGCACTGATGGGGTGGCACTGATGAGAAGGCACTAATATGCAGCACTTATGGGCACTGTTGGTGGCACTGATATGCAGCATTGATGGGCACTGATAGATGCACTGATGGGGTGGTACTGATGTGTGGGCACTAATATGCAGCACTGATGGGCACTGATAGGTGGCACTTATGGGCAATGACAGGTGGTAGTGATGGGCGGCACTGATAGGTGGCACAGATATGCAGCACTGATGGGCATTGATAGGCTGCACTGATGAGGCACTGATGGGTTGGTACTGATGAAGAGGCACTAATCTGCAGCACTGATGGACCCTGGTAGGTGGCACTGATATGCAGCACTGATGAGCACTAATAGTTGGCACAGGCTGCACTGAAGGGCACTGATGGGGTGGCATTGATGAGGGGGCACTAATATGCAGCACTGATGAGCACTGATAGGCGGCACTGATGGACAGCACTGATTTGGCTGTATGTAACATAACTTGGCTGTGTGTAACAACTAACCAGCCTTACTGCGGACGAGTGCTGTGTGTACTAAGATGGCAGTCACGGTGTTCCGCCTCCAACACGCCGCAGACTCCCTCTGTCTTCTCCGCCCACTGACTTCTGGGAATGAGCGCATGACGCCTCCAACCCCCTCGCATGACATCTCTTCATGCGGCGCTGCTGGAGCATGGAGGTAACGGATTAAAGATCGAAACATTTGCACGAGTACAAATACTTGTGCAAATGCTCGGTATCTGCACTAATACCGATGCTAGTATCGGAGTGGTGCAACCCTAGCCCATACCATACAATACTGCTGTATTCAGATTTGTATAAATTATGGATCTACAGTATGTGCAGTAAACTGTACGCCCCTGTGCACGAGTCCTCACCGACCGATATTCTGTGTACTTTAATGTATTTTGAAATGGTCTTCTGGATCCTGGCAAAATCTTCACTGCAGAGATGCCCTGTCCTCTTCCTGATGCTGAACTTCTGGCATTGTGGGGGTTAATAACTTCAGGTCTTGAGGCATAACAGCAATACTAGTGGTCAGACAGGGACACACCCTCTTCTTGCTCCACCTTCCTTAACCCCTTCCCGCCAAAGGGTAAAACAAATGTCCAAATTGGGCCCAATTAGCCGTTTTTCCTCCCCGGTGTCATGTGACTCATTAGTGTTACAAGGTCTTGGGTGTGAATGGGGAGCGGGTGTGAATGGGGAGCAGGTGTGTTAAATTTGGTGTTATCACTCTCACTCTCTCATACTGGTCACTGGAAGTTCAACATGGCACCTCATGGCAAAGAACTATCTGAGGATTTGAAATAAAGAATTGTTGCTCTACATCAGTGGTTCTCAACTCTGGTCCTCGGGACCCACTAACAGGCCAGGTTTGCAGGATAACTGAAATACATCACAGGTGATATCATTTGCTGCTCAGTGATTGCAGAATTCTAGCCTGCATCTCCCCAAGGGAATACTTAAAATCTGGCCTGTTGGTGGGTCCTGAGGACCGGAGTTGAGAACCACTGCTTTACATAAAGATGGCCTAGGCTATAAGAAGATTGCCAAGACCCTGAAACTGAGCTGCAGCAAGGTCTCTAACATCCACCAGCTCTGTGATGTCGTCATGGAGGAGGGGAAGGGGCACTCCAGTGCCAACCTGTGAAGCTCTGGTGAACTCCATGCCCAAGAGGGTTAAGGCAGTGCTGGAAAATAATGGTGGCCACACAAAATATTGACACTTTGGGCCCAATTTGGACATTTTCACTTTGGGGTGCACTCACTTTTGTTGCCAGCGGTTTAGACATTAATGGCTGTGTGTTGAGTTATTTTGAGGGGACAGCAAATTTACACGGTTATAAAAAAATAGAATAAAAGAATTACACAAATGTGAGGGGTGTACTTACTTTTGTGAGATACTGTATCTTCCTCTTCTGCAAGAAGAGAAAGATACAAAGTAGTATTTAACCACTTCCCGACCGCCATATGCAGAATGACAGCCAGGAAGTGGCTGAGTTATCCTGACTGAACGTCATATGACGTCCTCAGGATAACAAGCCGGCGCGCATTGCGCCGATCGGTGATGTGGGGGGTCAGTCTGACCCCCCGCAATGCCGATCTCGGTAAAGTGCTTCCATCCAAGGCACTTTACCATGTGACCAATCATGGCTGGTCACAGTGTAATACAGGAAAGCCGTTTATCGGTCTGCAGACCTGATGAGGGGAGAGCAGATCAGCTGCTCTCCTGACAGGGAGGGTTTGTGCTGGTGATTTATCAGCACAGCCCACCCTCGGATCGCCACCCTAGACCACCAGGGAGCCTGCCCAGGGATGTGCCCACCCAGGACCACCAGGGAGCCGACCAGGGACCACCAGGGAGCCGATCTGGACCACCAGGGAGACCCCCCTAGACCACCAGGTAAGTGACATACTGCTCAGGTCCACCTTCACTCAGTGCCACCTTCAGATGCCACCCTAGACCACCAGGGAATGAGCCCCTATTCATGTATATGCCCACCAGTGCCCCTATCAATGCATACCAGTGCCACACATCAGTGCCCACCATTGCCACCTACTAGTGTCCACCTATCAGTGCCCATCAGTGCCACCTATCAGTGCCCAGTGCCGCCTATGAGTGCCAATCAGTGCTGTCTATTAGTGCCCATCAGTGCCGCTTAGCAGTGTCCGTCAGTGCTGCATATCAGTGCCCATCAGTGCTGTATATCAGTACCAGCTCTCAGTACCCGTCAGTGCTGCATATCAGTGCCCATCAGTGCTGTATATCAGTACCAGCTCTCAGTACCCGTCAGTGCTGCTTATCAGTGCCGCCTAACAGTGCTCATCATCGCTGCATATAAGTGCCTCATCATCAGTGCCGCCTCATCAGTGCCAATCAGTACTGCCTCATCAGTGCCCGTCAGTGTAGCCTCATCAGGGGTGCTCAAATACCACCAAAAGAAAGCTCTATTTGTGGGAACAAAATGATAAAAAATCTGTTTGGGTGCAGCGTCGC